>SNQJ01S0038011.1:104507-116877 GCA_010110895.2 Picea sitchensis
CCTCCCGATTCCAATGAGCTATTACAATGAGAGGTTCCTCCAAGTAATGTGCCCAAAATGACCTCTTCAGTGAATTCCATTGACTTATAGATCAAAATGGTCAAAATCATGGAAATTGTCGGAATGCAACGAAACCAAAGCCAACCTGTGCAGAATGGCTCATAATGATGGAATGTGATCATCAATGCAAGCTGGACCCCACAATGCCTCTCAAATACCCCTGTACTCGCTCTAGCATCCATCTGGCTACTCTGGTCATCATAAATCTCTGCTCTATGATGATGTCCCAAAGTGGGGACATTACAACCTGCGAAGCAGATAAAGTCTCACCTGAGGTAGAGGCAGGGGTGGTTGCAAGACTCAGGTGTCTGCAACCTTAGCTGGGACTCAGATCTGTGATTATATCTTTTACATGGCACTTATCATAGATCATTCATCAGTATTTAACCCTTATTATACTTCGCAGACAACACAGATCTTCGCAATGTACGCTCAGATCTACATTATTTCAACACTTAACCATAGTGACCCAGATCAGATCTAGTAGAGAAGCACTAAGAATCCTCATACACATCAGATCTAACAATCATATATATCTAATAAGCATAGAGAATAAATGGATATATCAAAGAACATAGCATAAACAAAGATAAACACATTGAACCAAAGCATAGAGCATAACAAACAAATTTATGTGGTTCACCCCCCCTAGGGCTATGTCCACAAGATATTCTTCTTTATTATCGTCTTCAAGTTGTTACAAGAACAAAACCTCCAAAACCCTTCTTAGCATAGGACATAAGGTCTGCGCAACTCGCTAGATCCTTCTTCCTTACGTTAGAACACTTAGCTTTCTATATCAACCACACAGTAACTTGCACTTAGCCTTGCAAGCCTTACACAGTTCGCACATAGCACTTATTCGACATCACATAGATGCACTACCAATTGCACTAAGCAATCATATATACTACTTCTTACATTTCCTATCCTTCTATTTATACATTACAAAAGTGGGCCTAAACATGGGTAAACCCATGGGTCAACATCCCTTTCCCATTACATTAACCCAAAAACCCTAAAAGGGGTCCAAAAGTGGACCGAGATCCTGTGATCTCTGCTTCGCCTAGCGCTCCATATTTGACAGGCTGTCGAAGTCCCAAAAAAGGTCAAATATGACCAAGTGTTCCTCAAAACTTAGTCAAGGGCCAACATTGCCCATCTGACTTACTAAGATAAAAGGTCTGTTGCAGAGGTCCTTCATCCCCTTCTTTCTCTCCACCTGCCTTAAGTTTACTATATATTTCAGACTGAGCTTCACCAGGCCATAGTAATGAGGAAGGTAATAATCGCAGTTGCATAAATAATAAGTGGTTGGCTTGTGGCTTGCTTGCGTTCTGGTCATACTCCGTAATAGGGGGCAGGTGAGCCTCGGTTGCGCAGACGTATGCAACATGGATGACTTGCTTTGAACATGCCATACCTCTGCAACATTGATGGATTTCTTTGAACATGTCAACTGTACACTGGAATTGAGCACAAAACTAGCCACGAGTAGAAGCATAGTATGAAACATACCACTACACTTGTCCTTTGGGGAAATACTATAAAGCTTCAATCTTCCATGTATAGTTATGGAGCTTCGATATTTTTTTAATGACTTGGGAAAAATCCTAAACATATGAACTAGGAAAAAGCCTAAACATTTAAAGCTATGAACTAATGCTAGACATAAAGTTTAGCATTAATCAACCATGCAATCCACTATCTCATCTATACATAAATTATCTACGTCTTCCTTGTAATTTATCCTAGGTCTGCCTCGATTTGAGGCCAAATAATATCTCAATCTAGAAAGTTAAGATTAAAAAATGAAATATCACTCAGAAAATTGCATAATCCATTAAAACTTTAAATTATTTGCATTGGTTTTTGTGCAAGAACTAATATAGCAACTAGAATCGATTACTAAGAGTCCCAAGCCCAAAGGGCAGGGACTAATAAGAGATGTTAAATTGAAATGATAATAATTATGAAGAGTGAAGGTATTTCACACATCACATAACATAACATTGACAAGGTTAGGATAGGTTTTTTTCATCACAAGGAAAAGTTTGACTTAAATCAAAGTTTTTTTTAAAAAAAGTAAAAAGAAAAAATTATGAACAAGGAGTTAAATCAAATATTAATGAATAACAAGGGGTCATAGTGGATATATGTAATATAAATAAAACAATTTAAAACATATTTGATTTTATAATATAGTTATGTAGAGAATATTGTATTGAATATTTTAGAGTTTTCAAATAATGGTCAAAACATGTAAATAGAGGATGCCATGGTTAAGGGAACTCAAAATCATTGTTAGTTTAAGTTTGAGTAAAGTTAATAGAACATAAGTAAGAATGTTAAGAAAACATGCAACTATGAAATTCTTTTGGATGTAATATAATTTTGAGTGATAAGAATTATTGGCGGATTTGAAAGAATCTCGATGGTGAAGCTTAGAGTAACAAGGGAAATAGCAGCAAAGTAGATAGTCCCTGCCTCGTATATATTTCAGAAGATCAAATCATTAGTGTATTGCGGGAATTGAAAGAAGACGTAAAATTCATACTCTATGGAGAGTTTAATAGAGAAAATTCTTGCAAACACTGACGACTGAAATTACCAAGGCAACGAAACTAATGACTTAGACCTTGTTTGAGGCTTACTCATATAGGAAGTTGGCATGGCTACTGACCTCGCAGCAGCTCACCTGCCACAAAATGCCAAGCGTGTGGGCTCCCCAACTGAGATCAAATTAGGGGATAAATTGATGCAAAAACCAAAGACAAAAGCAATGACAAAGCCTTATCGCGTTGTATTGCACTCAAAATTATATCAACCCAAACTGGAAAAGAGATGGCAAGACGTCAAATACGAAATGCAAGTGCCACATTGAGAAGAAACTTGAGCGTGGAGGCATTGTACTTGAAGACATGACAGGATTACATGAAGAATAGTGAAGGTAAATTCGTTTTGTTGTCATCTTCATTGATTGCCCATTAATCAGATGACATACGTTATTATTCCTCAGTGTCGACTATGCTAGTTATCAAATTCGAATGGATGACTTGTAAATTGCTGACTTTATTTAGAAACTTTTTAAATCAAGTAGATGTCACAGTTATACATGCCATTTGAGGCTATAATGTATAGAGTCCAATCGTTGAAGATACAAAGAAATTGCCGACATACATGATTATTTATCAATGCTAATAAACGACTTATAATTTTGGACGTCTGAGCAATGTCGACCTTCATTTTCATAAAAGATAAGAAACAGATGGAGAAACAAGCTAGTATAGGAGATGACGCGAGTTCATTTTTTGGTTCTAGTCGTGCAAGTTTTTTTCAGTTCAGGGTTCTTTGTTGGTCCATTCATTTGACGAGTATAAACATTAATTTAGCACAACTTTTTGAACCGACACTAATTATGTTGTTCATGCAAAAGAGAATCGAGTAAATTCTAGCAAAAATGTATTGTGTCGAGGCCCAAGTTCACGAGTCAACCAAGTATCAACACAAACACCTAGTGCCATCACATCAACTTGATTTAAACTACTCAAATACAACTACTATTCATAATGGTTCATTAATATAAAATAAAGAACTGTTAAGTAAAATAGTAGACATGTATGTAATATTGATTAAATACATTTGGAACTTTTCACACGGGTTTAATGTGGCTTAATACTTTCGTATCATAACCTTCATTAAACATTATTTACCCTTTAATAAATTCAACAGATATCTTTTAGCGTGGCTCGTATCATAAGCTTCGTTATATATATATATATATATANATATGTGGACATTTATAAAAATAAAACAAAACAAGAAAATGGGATGGTTAATGGCATTTTATGAAGCAATGAGGGTTCTTATTCTATGATGGTTTCAGAAACCTGGAGTTGTTATTGCAGATTATACATGGAATGAGAACTTACTCAAATATTGTGAAACAGTCTTCCTTTTAATGAACACGCTTCTGCATTTTAAAATATTCGACGCCAATAGAAGGCTTGTATACTGAAATCTCTCAAAATTGCTGCATATAATTATGCTCCTTACATTTTAGCTCCTCATTGATAGATTGCATGAACATAATCTAGGTATTTTGGATCAGATAGTTTATAATTATAGATCATTACCAGACAAACTAAATAAAACAAGGTCGACTAACTAACTATCAGGCATGTTGCAAAGGAGATTGGTTCTATCCAAGGGTTTTAGCATGCATCACTCTAATTTGATCATAAGTGGAAAAATGTCACTCAAAATACTATATTCCAACCAGATATGATGTATAATTAGATTTGTTTACTATTAATATAAACTTTAACATAAGTATCAACTTATTTACTCAAAATATTATCACGTTTTTATAAAAATACTATATTACACAAATTTTATCAAATAATATTCATATACCACTTTTACCTGTTACTTTTTCCTCGACTAACATGTGCCTTCCTCGAGTCCCACCATTTAGTTCCCACCTCGAAGATAGTGAAAGGTTCTGTAAGCACCACATAACACCCTTGCATGTGACTTTCAAACCTTAAGTTCCACATAACACCCTTGCATGTGACTGTCAAACCTTAAGCGCCACATAACAACCTTGCATGTGACTGTCAAACCTTATGGTGCTCCCTACGATCAAAGTTTATTACCAAAACCAATGGAAACCTACAGCGTAGAGGAGGATACTTGTCATGACTAAGTCAAAAATCTTTGTTATCAGTCAAACCATGACAGTGGTTATGAAAGTTCAAGCTTTGGCACTAGCTTTTACTCCATCCTTTTATGGATCCTAACTTGAACGCTTGAGTGGTCCCTTATGTCCCTGTATTCGGCCATTTTTCTCCAGAGTGCTAAGCGTCCCTATGTGATTGATAGCCCTAAGCCATCCATGTGATAGATAGTGGAAGATGATTCATGATTGATCAATGAGTGGAGCAGATGGGATTTTATCTAGATGCTCAAGAATAACTTCCTTCATTGGCCTAAGAAATCAAATGAATTAGAGATTCTCTTTCTGTAGAGTGGACATCGACCCTAGATCATGAAATTCATATAGGAGTGGGTGAACCAACTATAAAATGGAAGCTCCCAGTACTTTTTGAAGCTACTCACTTGGTTCTGGACTATTCTCGGATTTCTGGTCCCTTTAAGAATATTAATGGAAATAAATGAAGAATTTTTATGATATTTTTTGGCCAGGCTTCCATTGGGCATGAACTCGTAAAAGAAAATGAGAGAATTATCATTGTTGTAACAGAAGTCGAGCCCTGAGTATAGTTGTATGCCTCACATTTCCCATAGCATTGAGTTCTTGCTTCTCGACGGCTATGACATCCATTCCTGGCATCCCCACTTCGTGAATATCCAATGAAAGCAGGGGATAGATGAAAAACACCCCCAGAATTCTTTGCAGGTAGTTGAAATTTCGTTGTAAGAAGATTACGAAGTTCATATCTTCCACAATATGGAAATCATTACACAGAGAAAATAGATTTAGATTTAAGTTTCTACAATAGGAATTAATAGAACATAGGTCATTTAGAACATTGTTTAATTTGTTGAAACACTATACAAATAGACCTTACAAAGTTATCTGCGTTGAATCAGACCTTCCCAAACTGCTGCAACAACTGCAATGGTCTGAAATGGCCACGACCTCATAATCAGGTAGTCTAGTCTATTCAAATTCAACACAATAACAATAGAGATATCCAACGATAAAAGGTCGAGGTATGGTACAGATATATCCAGCGATAAAAGGTCAAGGTATGGCACCTGCGTATTTTCTTTATTTTATTTTTTACACATAGAAAAGGAATATATATAGATAACGAAAAAAAATAACCATGAGGAAAAATACGACAGGAATAAAAATATCAGAGGAATTTGGTGGTGTATTAAGAGATGATTTGGTGGTGTATTAACATATAGGTATTGCCTTGCAACATACACGTGTGTCACCTATGGACTTTGGCAGGCGCCCAAATACCTTCCACTGTTAAACTCATGTGCCCGCTTCAAAGTTTATACATCTAGAAAAAATCGTCAATAATTGGTAATGTTCATGGAGTGACTTACCATAGCAGCATTGAATATCACACCGGTGGGAGGAATATCATAAGTTTAAGGTATTTGGAAGTTGTTCGGATCTCTCCACCATCTCCTCTTCTTCCATTTCGTGCCCTTGGCCGCGGCGTCGGGGGCGACGTTGATTAAGTGGTGCACCATATTGAGAATCACAATCCATGAAGACTTCCTTCCTTGATCAAGTTCCTGCATGATTTGAAGGTGGCAACTCGCATTGCATGGAAGGTGGTGCCTCACATGGTTGGAAGGTGGCCAACTACTCTACAAGCCTTCAAATTGACCAATTAAAAATATTTGAAATTTTGATTTTAAAATTAATTAAAATTAATTTTTGTACTCTCAAAAATATATAAAAACAATAGATCACCACTTGAGGTATTGATTCCCGTCACTCCGATATAGACCAATAGGAAAATCATAATAAAAATTTGTAATAATTAGAAAAAGATTTTTTTTTTTTATTTAAAAAAAATTAAATAATAAAAAATATTTGAAAAACTTTAGTTACTGCACCAACTCATTTAGCAAAATGCACCCACTAATAGGAGGTCAATGATGGTTGACCTCCAAGTGAATGTTATCATCCCTAGCCAGAGGCACAGACTAATAAGAACTCATGAAAGAACTCAATGGTAAGAACGAACTTAGCAGTAAAAACTCTACCGTGTGAAAGAACTCAGTGGTGCTAACAAATAAAAATAATAACTAACTCTAGAATGTGAAAGAAATCAATTGTAAGAACTCTGCAATGTGAACTAGTAAGGAGTGTGCACATATTTCAAAGAATATTAGCCTACACTTTGAGCATTGGAGGCTGACGATGGTGATGCAATGATTTTCTGGGTTGTTTTTGTTTTCATTCAAACTCCATAGTAAATCATTGCACAATTTCTTTCTACTTATAATTTCTTTCTTTATATTTCTAATATGAGTTCTAATATGAGAAATTAACCTATAAAACCTCTCAAGGGTATACCTATCAAAATAACCCTAGACTATGTGTATGAACATATAGAATTATTAGAAAAATGTAAGTTATTAGACCAAGGATGAGTAAGTCCAGGGATTGAATTGCATTTCTTAAAACGTAGAGAAGAAAGAGAAGTTGTTAGGTCAAGGATGAGTAAGTCCACTAGTTGAATAACATTTCTTTAAAGTGAGGTATACATTAATACAATGAGAAGTGGACTTTGGTTTCATCTTCTAAAAGGTCTGAATGACTCGTCGTATTCACCTATGACTCTTCATATTTCTCCTAAATCTATATTTATAATATACCATAATCCCAAGGATTAGGTATCTAACATTCCTTCCCTTAATCCGAAGGGGTGTTTCCGAGTCCAAACATCTTTATGAACTTTTCAAAATTTTCTCTTCCAAGCACTTTGGTGAAGATGTCTGCAATTTTCTCACTTGTGGAACAATGTATTAGTTGATTGATATTGGCCTCTACATGATATTGAATCAGATGGTATTTCATGTTGATGTGATTTGTTCAATCATGGAATCTAGGATTCTTGGCCAACTTGAGTATTAAAGTGTTGTCAATTAAAACTGGAGTTTCATTCACTTGTTTCTCCTACAAATCCCCTCTAGTATCCTCCTGATCCACACAATCTCCCTTTTCACCTCTACAACAACCAAATACTCTACCTATCTAGTGGAATCTGTTGGAACGAACTATTTGTGTGATCTCAAAGAGATAGCTATTGATCCAATAATCATGAGATATCCTGAATTAGAAACTCCATTATTCTTATCCCCATCAAATTCTCTCTCTCTCTCTCTCTCTCTCTCTCTCTCTCTCTCTCTCTNATATCCAACTAGTTTGAATTTCTCCACCTTAGAACATTTGATACTGAAATATTGAGTTCCCTTGAAGTACCTTAGAACACTATTTGTAGCACACCAATGTCCTTGACAAGATTTTTTAATGAACTTAGAAAAAATCCCAACTAAAATAGAATATGTGGTCTCGTAGTAGTAAGGTAGATAATACTCCCCACAATTTGTATATATTTAGTTGCATCCTCAAATTCATTCCCTTATTTTGATGTTATCTTCATATTTTTCTACATTGGAGTAAAGAGAGGATTACAATTAGCCATGGATTCCAATGTACTTCTTTTGGGAGATGAATACATGATTCGGATTTTGGATTCTGAGTTACTTCAATACCCAAGTAGTAGGGAATATGTCCCATATCTATCATCTCAAAACCATTCTTCAATTCTTTCTTTGTGGATGCAGCATATGGTTCATTGTTACTTGTTATAAAAATATCATCTACATACACCACAAGATAGACAACAATATTTCCAACTTTCTTGACAAACAAAGTTGCATCATCAAGATTAAAATGCTTGAAATTGATATTCAAAATATTCTTGTTTATGTTTTCATACCATGCACGAGGTGATTTCTTTAAACCATACAAATACTTAATGAGCGTGCATACCTTATGTTCTCGACCTTTCATAGAAAATCCTTATGATTGAGACATATAGACGTTCTCTTCCAAGTCTCCATTCAATAAGGTTGTCTCACATCCATGTGATGAATATTCCCCCTATTATATGTAATCCAGATGGATGTCGGTGGCCTCCCATCTATTCCAACTGACTCATTTTGGTAGTTATCTAGTTTGGCAGTGTTTTCCTAGTTTTTGAGTCCCTGACTTCAGGGGCCGTTTTGAGGCCCTAAACAACGTTTCTAGGGCTCACCAAAATCATATAGTCATACTTAGATTTTGATGGGAACATGTGTATTCCTTGTATAGACCTTTCCAACGGGCTATCGTGTGCCTAAAATGGAGATCATACGCAAAAGTTACGACCTCGGGAAGTTGATGTACTAGCTTACCCCAACAAGGCCCACATGACTTTTGGTGCTTCATCTCCTAGGGTTAGGTTTTTGGATATCTAGGGTTTTTGAATTCCTTATTATTGTAAAAAGGCTTGGAGAGCCTCATTGTAACCATATTCTTGCGAATGAATGTAGCCATCACATCTCTTCTTAGAGATAAGTCGCCACCATTCTAGCAAGCTTGTTTTCCGTTGCATTTTACAATTTCAACACATTTTCTTATTGAATAGAAACTAGTTTTACTATATATTTGTTACTGTATCTCTATTATTCTTGTGTCTCTATGTTAAGAATAATAATAATCTATGTTTATTTTCATTCTTCTCATAAAATCTGGATCAGTGGTATCAGAGCAGTCTACTCCTTATCATTCTTAATGCATGTCCCCAACAAGGTCATGATACAAAGAATTGGGTCTCGAGATTGTTTATCTTGAGGAAAAAATCTCTCGCACGCCCAAGTGACCTATCATGACAAGAGAAAAGAAAGATGAAGGGACAAGAGATCCTTTCAAAATGTTGCTCGAGGAAGCCCTCATGCAACAGAGGAATGAAATGATGGATAGTTTTGCGCAAATCCTTCGACGTCTACCAACAGATGACACATCTTCCTCAAATGGAGGAGCCTCCCCCTTCAAGGTAAAAATGAACTTTGATATTCCAATATTTGAAGGTCAGATAGACACAAATGTTGTAGACAAATGGTTAAATCTAATAGAAGAGTATTTTTTTGTCCATAATTTTTTGAACAGAGAAAAGATTACATTTGTGCTCCTCAAATCCATCCTCGATGTCAAATATTTGTGGGAGACTTTCTGTGAGAAAAATGAAACAAAGGAACCCTCATTATTTACATTCAAAGTCACTTGGGATTCCTTCAGGGATGCTATCAAGGAAAAATACTACCCTGTCAGAAGTTATGATGACCTGTCTACAAAATGGACCACACTGCGATAAGAAAGAGACCAAGAAGTGCCAGAGTTCAAAAATATATTCCATACCTTGTGCACCACGTTGGGTATCAAATATTCTGAGAAACATCTAGTGCTCAAGTATCGTGTTCATCTACGTAGATACATCCAGGTCGAAATGGATTTTTTAGACATCTCGCCCTTGGGCACGACCTATCGATATGCCTTCAAAATCGAGAAAAATATTAAACAAAAGATGCGGAAATTTAGGCCTAGGAACCCCTCACATCAGAAGTAGGTAAAGGGAAGATCGAACCCGCAGAACAAAGGATGGAGCAAATAAGGACATGTTTATATTGAGATGGGGGTGAATCGGTATCAAGTACAATTTTAAAAAAAAATCAACTTATACTTCAACCAGATTGTATATTCAATTATATCCAATGAGTAATGAACAATAGTAGAAGAGTTACACCAATACACCACAATACACCATGCACAACATATGAGAAATAATCAATGGTTATTGTTCAAGGGAAGCTATAGCTTCAAAATATAAAGGGAGGTATAAACATCCAAAAGGAAGATACAATCCTCCAATATCAAGAGAGGGTTGACCTCTCCATCCTTTCCCCTTCCTTCCGCCCAAGAATATATGAGAGATAATAAAACTTTACATTAAATTATCACCATCAACCAACCATCACATAGAACCTGATAATGCTTCCTGATACTTCTTCACCTTCTACAATTCTTCACTCCTTGGAATACTCTAATCCTATAGATAATATTACTCAATGTATTCTCTGAAACTCCTCCAAGTTTCACTCCTTGAATCCTTCCAGAAAAGGAGTTATAGAGAAAATGGTAGACCTTATTCAATTATGGTTTATTCAAGAGAGATAACTTGTACAACATGCCCCGTGCTCAATATTTAGCATCAGATTCTGAAATTCATACACAAAAAACCACATCTCGTACTATTTTCAATGCATTTTGTCTCACTTCATTTGGATTCTCTATGAAGAAGTTATGATTGTTTTACCCAGAACACTTTTTTCTGACTAGCTTCAGGACTAGTCAAAAACCCTATCTTCTAGAGAGTGTATCTCTAAAATTATAGCGAATAAAGGGTTGAAATTTTACCACAGGTACTTAGATATGTCTTCTCAATAGCCTCCAAATTTCACCATCTAAATCATTCTAGAAACAAAGTTATAGAGAAAATGGTAAGATGACATGTAAATAACATACCTTAGAACACATCACCAAAAGACTTTATCCTCCCTTGAAATTCGGCCTACTTTACTTCATATTTCCTCTAAAATTCGACTTATATCTCCTTGTTTATTAATAAACATGTGTGTGTGTTTAAAATGAATGTATAGTGATATGTATTTGTACCCTTTATGTCACTTCCTTTTAACATTAGGGCCGACATGTAGTTTCTGCTTCAATTCACATTGTCATCTTCAAAAATCCATTTCTCCTCAATCGTGAGGATCCACATAATGTGCCACATACCATTAGAAGTGGCATGCCTTATACTATCCATCCATGGGTGTTTTATATGCATATGTAATTTCCTTTACGTCTATCTACTTTGATCAATTTTGGGGTCGAAAATCCAATAGCTAGGGTTGACATCAATGACTACAACCAATGACTAGGGTTGACATCAATGAAAACAACCAATCTTCCAACAATCTACCCCTTTTTCATTGATGGAAACACTCATGCTCCCCATGTCCTCATTCTCTTGGTTTCTCTCCCTCTTTGACATCAATGGAAAAGGGTGGGTCTGCTCCTCCTGAGTTTAATGGAAAAAGGTAACTATATTCTTTGGGGATACTCCCCCTGAACATATAACACTTAATAACACTTAATTTTTATGTTCTCTTTATTCCTTGGATTTTTTTTATGGATCTAGGACATATATGTTACTTGGTCTTCTTGTTTCAGTTGCAACCAATCTTCCTAAACCTTCTTCTTTGATTTTGCATCTTTGTGAGTCAAACGTGAGAGTATATCCTTGATCACACATTTTACTAACACTGAGTAGATTGTTCTTCAAGTATTCAACCAATAGGACATTATTTTCTTTTACATTTTGTCTTCCAAGCTCTACTACACCTTTTCCAAGTATTTTGGCAGATGAGTCATCTCCAAATGCAACATTGACACCCTTTCTCTTCAAGTTGATGATTTTTTCTTGATCCCTGGTCATGTGTGAAGAATATCCATTGTCTATGTACCATTCATATTCTTCTTTACATTCTTTAGTGGTCAATACTTTTTGACAATATTCACTGTTTGGAATCTCTTTCCTTCTCCATACTATGGTTGGCATAGGGACATTTGGCATAGGAGCATATTCATTCATATATATGCAATCTCGTGCTTTGTGACCAAGATAATTACATTTGTAGCATACAATAT
>SNQJ01S0038011.1:120518-134626 GCA_010110895.2 Picea sitchensis
GCCAGTAGAGACATTACATTCTCAGGAAGGAGACAATCATCCACACAGATCATAAATCACTGCAGTTCATGTAGACATAAGGAAATTGTAGAATGACCGCCATCAGAAGTGGTCCATATACTTGCAGCAGTTCCACCTCAACATCAAGTATAAAAAAGGCAATACCAACCAAGTCGTTGATTTCCTCAGTCGACCTCCAGTCGCAACACTCACCACAGTGCTAGAATCCTGCAGCCATGAGACGTATGGATGGCCCAACCTATATGAGACATACCCTGAATTCACCACCACATACTAAATGTTGGGCACAAACTCAATTGTCACTAATTTCCATCTTCAGGATGGGATATTGTGTCAACTGGGCCATCTTTGTGTTCCATCAAGTGAGTGAGCGAAGATGATTTCGGAAGCCCACTATAGTCGGGTGGAAGGACACTTCAGTGTAAAAAATATAGTGGTAGTATTGAAGAAACATTTCTATTGGCCAAAACTTCAACAGGATGTCAAAAAGTGTATAAGGTCCTACATTACTTGTGTTATTGCCAAACCGACTGCTAAGAAATAGGGCATGTACACCCTCTGCCTACTCCTAACAGGCCATGGGAATCCATCTCAATGGACTACATTTTGGGCTTTCTATTAACCAAGAGGGGAAATGACAGTTTCTTTGTGGTTGTTGATCGCTTTTCCAAGATGGAGATCTTGGCCGCCTGCAAAAAGAGCATCACAGCAAAGGCCACTGCCAAGCTCTTACTTGAATGAGTCTGGGTACATTTTCAAATCCCACAAACCATTATCTCAGATCAGAACAATCAGTTCCTCCGCACATTCTGGTCGATCCTCTGGTCACTGTTGGACACCAAGTTCACCAGGTCCACTGCCTTTCACCCCCACATAGGTGGCCAAATTGAGGTCATCAATTAGATGATACTGCATACCCTGCACATGTACAATTCCAAGCACCCCCCTCACATGGGATAAGAGTCTTGCCTATGTTCAACATAGCTACAACAAATCCCTACATAGCTCAATTGGTCACAACCCCTTTTAGGTCGGGTTGGGATTCCAACCATTGGGTCCCATGGATGTTGCACTGCCTCTTATGGCCACCCCAACTGATTTATCACCTGCTCCAACTAAAGTTGAAAAATCCTCCCAGTTCATTGAGTGGATCCATCAAATCTTCCAATAGGTTCAAGATATTTTACAGAATTCCAATGCTAATTACAAGCAGTGCCATGATCAACACTAGGTGCCGCAGAAGTTTCAGATGGGAGACAAAGTGTGGTTACACTTGCAGAAAGAAATCCATACAGGGCCCCATCGGAAGCTTCACCCACTCCATTACATACCTTACACCATCACCAAGGCTGTGGGTGACAATGATTTTGATCTCAACATTCCTCCTTTCCTTGACCTGCACTCAGTATTCAACATGGATCTCCTTCGGCCATTCTTCCCACCATTGTTGGACACCTCAGAGATAGCAGAACAATTGACACCAACAGAGGTCAACCCTGAATATATGAAACATGAATCCAATGATCATATTTTGGACTCATAGGTCAAGGGAACTCTCTAGCAAAGGAACCATATTTATCGAGTTGTCAAAGCAGGGCAACTCTTGGACCAAGGAAAGTGGCTCACCCAGGGCCAAATTTAGCAGAAATTTCCTCATCTGATGGGAGCACTCAATGCAATGGAGACAATTTATTGTTAAGGGGGGAGGATTTATCCATATGGATTTTGGTGGCCTCCCACCTATTCCAACTGGCTCATTGGAATTTTTCCAGTTTGGCAGTTTTTTTCTAGTTTTCGGGTCCTTGACTTCTGGGGCCGTTTTGAGGCCCTAAACAACATTTTTAGGGCTCGACACAATTAAATTGAAAACAAAGTTATATTCTAACGAAAACATGTGTATTCCTCAGATAGACCTTTCCAAAGGGCTATCGTGTGCCTAAAACGAAGATTGCATGCAAAAGTTATGACCACGGGAAGTTGGTGTACTAGCTTACCCCAACGGGGCCCACATGACTTTTGGCACTTCATCTCCTAGGGTTAGGTTTTTGGATGTCTAGAGTTTTGGAATTCATGTTTATTGTAAAAATTCTTGGAGAGCCTCATTGTATCCATCTTCTTGCAAATGAGCATAGTTGTCACATCTCTTCTCAGAGATAAGTCGCCACCATTCTAACAAGCTTGTTTTCTGCTGCATTTTACAGTTTCATCACATTTTGTTATTGAATAGAAACCGGTTTTACTGTATCTCTCTTATTCCTGTCTCTATGTTAAGAATTATAATAATCTGTATTCATTTCCATTCTACTCATAAAATACAGATCACTATGCCACCAAAGCACGAACAGTAGCCCATTTTGATTTGGGGCAAAATTTCTCATCATAGTCTATGCCTTTTTTTAATGAAAATACTTTCACTACAAATCTCACTTTATGATTGTCAAGTGATCCATATGATTTGTACTTATTCTTGTAGACCCACTTGGAGCCAATTGGTTTGGTTCCAAATGGAGGATCAACCAGCTTCCATGTCCCATTCTTGATTAGAGTGTTGGGTTTTGATCCTAATAGTACCATCATACATGTATTTCCGCACAGGTTTATGTGTTTGGATGTGTGGAAATCGTTCAAAGCCTTCTATTATTGAATTTAATTTAATTAAAGGAAATATTAAAGTAAATTTATTTTATTAATTAATTATTTAATTATTTAATTGATTTATTTAAGGAATCTGTTGAAACTAATTAGCATGTTTCTAAATCTCAAGTGAGGTGAGAAGTAATCCCAATCGTTAATCACTTTGGAGATTAGAAATTGATTATAACTCATGATTATAAAAGCAAGGCTAGGGTGAAGGAGGAAGAAACTTGACATGGAGTATTGGATCATGAAGGATTGTGATTCAAGATCTTCGATAGGTGGAGAAGGACTTCCATCTAGAGATCAGGTAAAGGAGAAGAGAGAATAGAGGAAGTGCAGGTAGGTTTTCAGTGAAAGGAAGCCATAGGGAAGTGTCACATCGTATAGAGCTTTCTGTACAGTATTTTTGTACATGTACGTGGGTTTCAGTGGAGACAGTCGCATACATATGTGGATTTGTTGAAGGAAAGTCACATACACCTCAAAAGGCATGTAGTTTTGGGTTGTACAACATATCAAACTTAGACAAGTTTTTCTGCAGTTGTATTTCTCTCAGTCGGCCATTATTCCTATTACGGGAGCCCTGATTTTAACATAATAAAATCATTCTCAGCACTGGTTTTCCCTCTGAGGTTTTTCTAGGGGTATCTACCCAAAAATATTTGTGTTCATGTGTGCATGATTTGGTTTCCTAGTTTATTCTTCCACTGCATGGTTAGTTGATTACTTAGTTGTTCTTTAATTCAATAAGTGCTTTATTTGGAATTAACTGTGGTATGTTGGGTAGGTGAAATTTCAACATGGTATCAAAGCATTATATTTGAAGGGAGGATACCAAGTACAATGGTATCAGAGAACATGCTTTGAGGGGAAGCCATATCTCAGATCCATAGTAGATCCATAACCAGTGGGAAGAAATTGAAGGATATATTTCAGAGAAATAATCATACTAAGGCAAAACTAAGTTTTTGCAGTTGCATACGAGTCGTAGAAAACACAATCATGTACATACATGGGAGTATTTGACCATAATATCATATACATGGGTCTCAACGGTCACAATCACGTACATATGTGGGTTTCAATGATCGCAATCGCGTAGATAGGTGGGATCTAATGGTGACAGTCATGTACAACTCCGTACATGTTATTACATAGGCATTTTTCAGTAGTAGGTTATTTCTAGGGTAGGTTATTAGGTATTAGGGATGGAATAAACACCATTAAGATTTGAAGACAAATTGGATGGAGCATTCAATTTCCTCTCTTGGAAATCAAGAGTAACTTTGGCATTTAAGGAGTATGACCTTTGGGAGTTAGTGGACAAAGAAATTGTTCCACTGACAGATCCAACAATTTTGGAAGCTCACAATGAGAAGGATATCAAAGCATAGAGGTTCATCATGGATTCAGTGAAGGATCATCTATATCCTCACTTATATGAGAATAAGAGGACAAAAGATATGTTTGATGCCTTGGTAGGGTTATTCCAAAGCACAAACATGAATAGGAAGATGGTCTTAAGGAATAAACTAAGATCGGTGTAGATGTATATATTTGATAATGTTACCAGCTATCTCATGAGTATCACACAGGTGTGTGATCAGATTGCATACATATAGGAGAAAACATAGGACACAGATCTCATAAATGTGGCATTGAATGGTCTTCCCAAGTCATGGGAACCATTTTTCAAGGAATTTTTCTCTCGGGAACATCTCCCAGATTGGTAGAAACTTTGGGATGATTGCATCCAGGAAGAGACTTGCGATGAGTATAAGAGTAGAAAGAAGAGAGGTAGTGAAGAGAACTTGGCCCTTCTTATTAAGACAAGGAAGGAAAAAGGAAAGAGTTTTAGCAAGAAGGGTAACAATGATGGAGGTTCATCATAGAAAGGGAAGAAGAAGGACTTGAGTAAAATCAAATGTTTGTCATGTCATAAGAATGGACATTATGCATCTCAATGTCGAGAGAAGAAGAATAAGGGTAATGGAAATATTCATATAAAAACATCAGTAGAGACGCAACTTGATGCATTTGCAATGAATTTTGAGAAGAATTTCTCCCAGATTTCTTGCCTTTCTACCAGCACAACTGTGAGGACTGCGCAGTTCTTAGACAGTGGTGCATCTTTTCATATGAAAAAAGCATGAGAGTTATTTCATAGTATGATAGAGAGTGACTCAGATGTTCATTTGGACCTTGGTGATGATGTCATTTATGCAATGAAGGGAGAGGGAATAGTTATGTTCCAACTCAAGTCAGGGGGTTCATTGAATGCCTAGGATGTTCTTTATGTACCAGGTTTGAAGAAGAATTTGATTTTAGTCTCATCTATGGAGGGCATTATTTTTATCGCTACATTTCAGAGATGGAAAGTGCTCATACATAAAGAGAAATCTATCACGTACGATACAATGGTCATTGGGTTTAGAGAAGGCACTTTATACAAGTTGCAAGGAAAGCCTATTCAGTATTTGATATACGACAATGAAAACCTATGTGAGTTGTGGCAAATGAGGTTGGGAAACCTACACTAGGGTATTTTCAAATCTAAGAGGGATTGTTACAGGTCTTCTAGAATTTAGAATTTAGTGGTAGGGACTGTGCAAAGGGTGTGCACCTGGAAAGATTTCCAAGGCCTCTTTTCCTAGAAACGAGAGTATGTCCAAGGGATCTTGGATATTATTCATTCATATGTGGGTGGTTCAATGTCAAAAACATCATTACATGGATCATCATACTAGGTGACATTTATTGATGATTTTTCTAGGAAAAACTAGATCTTCTTTATGAAGACCAAGGATGAGGCCTCCATTCGGTTCAAAGAGTTCATGGATCATGTGAAGAACCAGACAAGGAAGAAGATAAAGGTCTTAAGTTCATATAATGGGGGAGAGTACACCTCTAATGAATTCAAGGATTTCTTCAAGGAGGCAGGGATCAAGAGGGAGATGACAATCTCATACAACCCTCAACAAAATGGGGTTGCATAGAGAAAGAATCGATCAATCATCAGTTTTTTCAGGCCTATGATACATGACGATGAGTTTCCTATGTTTATGGGGGAAGATCCATGTAACATGGTGGTGTATGTGGATAATAGGAGTCCTCACGGGATATTGGGGCACAAGACTCCAGATGAGGCATTCTCGAGAAAGAATCTAGAGATATGACAATTAAGGATATTTGGTTGTCTAGATTAAATCCATATGCTCATGGACAAGAGAATGAATATGGAGCTTTCAAAATGGAAGGGTATATTTGTGGGGTACAATGAGACCTCAAATGATTATAGGATCTTTATTCCAGCATAGCGGAAGATAGTTGTTAGTAGAGATATTAAGTTCGAGGAGAACTTGGCATCTAGAAAACCTCATGAGTCATCAGCAGTGACATAGGACAAGGAGTAGTAGGCTCCGAAGGACAATCAATAATAAACATTTCAGAATTCAGGTGGGGAGGAGGAGTTAGTCCCTTCTAATCCTGTAAATATACCCCAATGGCTATTATAGACATTGAGGGATGTTTGTGAGGATCCTAGGAGTGTGGTTAGAGTGCGAAGGCCTCCTAAGAAGCTTCTAAACTATATGGAACTTATGAGTAGCATAATTTATGTTGATCCTTCCAATTCTTAGGAAGAAAATGATAAAAAATGATGGAGGGATTCCATGGTAGAGGAGTACACCTCTATTATCAAGAATGATGTTTGATACATAGTGTTGAAACTGTAGGGGAAGTCAGTTGTGAATTCTAGGTGGATCGACAAGATCAAGCATGTTGCAGATGGTAGCAATGAGAATTTCAAGGCAATTTTTGTGGCGAGAGGGTTCTCCTAGAAATATGGAGCAGACTACAAGGAGACATTTTCTCAAGTCACCAAGTATGATTCTATTCGAGTTGTTATTTCTATTGCTTTGTCTATGAGGTGGAGGATACAAAAAAATTGATGTAAAAATAACTTTCCTCAATGGGATCATTGAGGAGGAAGTATACATAGAGACGCCTTAGGGATTTGAGGTGCAAGGGAGGGAGTCCCATGTGTGTAGGCTTTAGAAATCCTTGTATTGATAGAAACCTGTAGAGTATGGGATTTACCAAGAGTGAGGCATATCCTAACTGGCACTTGATACTTGTTGGTTAGAATCCTCTCATCTTGGTTATGTACATTGATGATTTATTTCTCATAGGTGTAGAGGAGATTATTCTAGGGTGCAAAGAGGATTTAGTGAGTGGATTCAAGATCAAGGAAATTGTCTTAATGCATTATTTCTTGGGGTTAGAGGTATGGAAGGTATCGGGAGAGATCTTCCTTGGACAATGGAAGTATGTAGTAGATATCTTGAGGAGATTCAGGATGAAGGACTATAAATCGAAGGCTACACCTATGACTACCAATCTCAAGAAGGTGATCACTTTAGATTCATAGTTGGTGGATCCCATGATAAACAAGAAGTTGATAGGGTCCTTGATGTATTTGGTCAACACTCGGCAAATTTTTTTTTTTTACTGTGAACACCTTGAGTCAGTTCATGGTGCAACCGAGGCAGGTGCATTGGGTAGTAGTGAAACATGTGCTCAGTTACTTGAGAGGTACATTGGAGTATGGATTGGGATATCTTGGAGGATATAGAGTGAAATTTCAAGGATATACAAACTTAGATTGGGAAGGGAGTGCAATAGACAAAAATGGCACCTCAGGGTGTTGCTTTAGCTTGGGATTAGCAGTGATTACTTAGTTCAACAAGAAGAAAAATTCTGTAGAACTCAATTCAACAAAGGTAGAGTATATGGTAGCAAGTATGGCTAGTTGTGAAGCCATTTGGCTTCACAAATTTCTTGCAAGTTTATTTGATTAGGAGTTGGAGCCTACAATGATATATTGTGATAATGAAAGTTGTATCAAACTCTTGGAAAATATCGTATTCCATGAAAGGCCCAATCATATAGAGATCAAATACTACTTGATTCAAGATACGATCTAGAAAGGAGTAGTGAAGCTTCAGTGTATTTCCATAGATGAGCAAGTTGTAGATATTTTGACCAAACCCTAGGAGAAAGGGAAGTTTGTGTTCTTCAAAGATAGGCATGAAGTGGTGCAGAATACCTTCCTTCATAAGAGGGAGTGTTGGTTCTAGTGGTTGTTGAGGAAAATATATGAAATGATCTTACTCAAGAATTTTCAGATTCTGCTTGGCTAGAGAAAAATAGGAGGGAATGTAAAATCGTAACTCACAAGTATTGATTACAAGTGCTTAGGCTAGTCTTTTCTACAATTAAAAGCTTGCTAGAAAATTCATTTTAATATGATTTTCTAAATATAATAGTTGATGAAATAAATGTAGAGACAGAAGTAAATACACCAAAATGATAATCAAGACAGATGAGACATAAAGCAATCCTTTATTTCATTCCAATTCACCAAAGAGTCATCCTCTTTACAAAATTTCGTGCAGAAATTTTAGACCAAATTCAAACTTAGACATCCCCAATGGAACATACAAAAGGACCTCTGACAGACAATAAAAAAAACTAAAATCTAAAAGTTGGATCAACTTGCCACAGATTGCTTCCCACTCGACTCTACACAATAGCCTTTGTCAGTCATGAAAAATAATTCACAAACATACAAGTCTACACAAACTATCAAAGATAGATCAACACATCTGAAAAAAAGTGTCTGGATGATGTAATTCAACCCTGAATCTTGTTGTCTACAATAAGACCCTTCTATCATAAAAAATAATTAGGCTTGTGATAAGTTAAGGAATGAATTAAAATTGAACTATCTCAACATAAACTCAAAGAGAAACCTTAGTAAGCTTCTCCTTCTATCCTTATCTTGTGCCTCCCTTTCCTTTTTCCTTTAAGCCAATTAGAATTGGTTGAAGTAGTTGAACTACCTCATTAGTTAAGTTAACTAAAAACTCAACCAACTTTTTAGTTAGGGGGGAAGAGTAATAAATCATAATAAGGGTTTTAAATAAATAATAACTAGTAGGTGGGACCCCTTGTGACTCCCTTTATCTCTTAACAATCATAACATAACTAGTTAATTAAGAAAAACACCCCTCCTTGTGACTCGCATCATCACATTCACATTTAGAAATTTATCTCATTGATATTTGAAATTATTTCCAAAAAATATATTACTCATATATCCAAAGAAAACATGTTGTCCAAAACTTCTAAAGTCAACTGTCATCAACAATAAATAAAATAAAACTCAAAAAGCATATTTTGCACTCCGATATGCAATCTTTCCTTGATTGTTGTTGTCACCCTTTGATTTTGCTGAAATTGGAATTGGCTTCACTGAGCCTTTAGGCCTAATATTGTTGATCACGTGAGAAAAATCATCCCTCAAATGCATCCGGGAAGACACAGATTTATCAGAGCCATTGGAGGGTGAGGAAGGGGCAGTAGCGGATTTTCCTTTGTCAGGGGCATGGTGGGCCTTGGTTTTGAACCTTTTTCTAGCATGAGAGGATTGAACTAGTGAATGGACAGGTGCAGCTTGCACAATCTGATTGATAGATAGGGGAGTAGGCAAAGACAAATTGGGCCAGCCACGATGTTGGGAGACTGTTGGGGGGAAAATCTCTTGCCATCCATCATTTTTAGGAACCTCGAGTTGCAATGAGACATGAGGGGGCACGAGAATACCAGGGGCTTGTGGAGCTTGGAAGGGAGGCCTTTCAGGCCTAGGTTGGACCACTCCTTTCCCAATACAATTGAAAAATACAGCCTGAAATAATTGGCCTAACGCTTGTGAGTCAGCATCAAAGTATATGGAGAATCTTGGTCTTCTTGGGCCTCTATTCCAATTACCTCTCCCTCGGTTGCCTTTGCCATGGCTACCTCGGCTAAAAAAGCTCATTCCTGCATGCATGATTAATTAAAAAATAGTCCCTTTAACAACCATACATGAAAACTCCTTAAAAAATATGAAATAGATTTTGGCTTAGCAACATATCAGACCCATGCAATCCAATCCATACAAATTGTTTAACTGTTGTCGATGAGCAAGGGGTGAACAAAGGTTCTGGGATATGCGAGGGGTTTTTGTTGAGTGAAAAATGATAAAATGAGAGGGAAAATAAACATGGTTACTGCTCAAATACAACAAAAAATCAACTGTAATGTAAACCAAATAATATAAAATTGTGTTCCAATCAAAATAAAATGCGATTTCAAACTATTCAAATGTAGAATTCTCTTAACTCTAATTAAATTTTAAGATCAGGGAGTGAAAAATGGATGTGGGAAGGCGAGGGGGTTGTAATTAGCGAAAAGATAAATAATGGTAGGGAAAGAGAGCGGATATTGTTCATAAAATTAATTAAGTAATCCATAAAACCATTATATATCAAACGCAAAAGGCCCAACACCGGCCAAATAGTCACTGTGATCAAATGATCAATCACTGTGTATAATTCAATCAATTATGTGCATTAACTTGGTCACTACTCATAATCAAATATTTAACACAGTGTCATAAAAAAAAGACAATATGCATTCCACAACCTGTAGAGGATCTATGTTCTTCTCATTTATCCAATTAACATTTTAAAACAATCCCCAAATGAATAAACAATCACTTATTTCCACTTTGTCCAGTGTCAACTCATCAACCACTTTCCATCAACAATTAAATTATAATAAGACCATACTACCACAACACCCGTGCTTATCTCTGTTAATATGTAACAAACATAGTGGACAATAAAACACACTATCCATATTTTAATTGCAAAGATCTTGATTTTCCATTTAAACACACAGACAACAATTTCCATTTCAATTCATACGACGTTGTGGGATACACATATCACTTAACAAAACGCGAGATCGTTTCTGTGATTTTCATGTCTAACTAATTGAATCTAACCATCCACAATGTTGGGCTATCAATCCAATATAAGGAGGTAGCAACAACATGCCTGATATCATCTCACAAATTGATCGAATTAACAAAACCATATTTTTTTAAAAACTGTAACCCTCTCTAATGGCGCAATCAATATAATATCCATAACATATATAGTGGATGGCCATGCCATATTCCCATTCGACAATTTAAAACGCATAGTCACAACAATTATTAACTCAACCTATCATGTTGTAGAAACACTGCACATACCCACACATCATGCACGAAGCATCGTTGTGCATTAATCAACTGTAAACTAATGTTGGGTTAACAATTCAACAATTATAATGTAAGAGACAATGACTATGCATTCAATCCAAATCTCCAATCAACCAAATTACCATGTTGATTTTATTAATTTGATTATCATAATACCCAATGCAGTGACTAACTACCAAAACCAACACCACTGTCAACATAATCAATAGAGATGAGCCAGAAATTGAACACTGTCAACAATACAACTCATAACAACCAACAGTATACCCGAAATGCCATAACGGTTCCCTCCATCAAAACCTGGGCCTGAGAAATCAAGGGTTTGCTCCATTGACCAACACAGGTAAACTGGAGTTGACTCCCATCATCGGGTGAGAACCTCCAAGACCAACGGTGCAACACAGGGTATACCACAAATGGATTCATAGACAGGGGGACAATTCCTGTGATAGGAGAGACTATGAACAAAGGAGTAAGGCTCCATTTTGGCCCTGTAAAAATACTTAGAACACGCAGGGTATAACCCTCGTGGCTCCCCCAATCAGCAAACCAACAACGTTGAGATGAAACAGAGCTGAGAAGAAGCAATATAACCCACTGTGCAACCATCGGTAGCTTGAACAAACCCATACCCATGTGAAACAATGCACAGTGACACAAGGTGTTTCAAACCTAGTAAACCCCATAACAACAAACAACTGGGTATGGTGATAAGAAAGCACGGAGACAACCATCCAATCTGGACTGAATAAAAACCCTTCAACCAAGACCAATAAGGATGACAGAGGGCCTTCATGGCTTCTAACACTCATAATGATCAATAACACTATGAATTCAATCATTATTGCAATGAAAACCACACCAACGATTCATTCCATAAAAATATCACAAATTTACACAGTTGCCAGACTTAAGGAAAGTACAGACCCATACATTCTGAGCCAATATCTATTTCATAACTAGAGCAGATTCATGGATGGTGAAAATGCATACTTGTAACCAAAATCACCTTAAAAATGTGAGTTGGCTGAGCGGTTCTTCCTCTGCTTGAAAGTAGGAACCTAACCACAACAAACACAGTTGAACAATAGACCAACTAGGGTGGCGGCCAGTGGAAGGAGTAGGAATGACTTGCAGTAAATGCATGTCGCCTCCACTCCCACTCATTCAATTTCTTAGTACACGCCAGCCAACCTCCCATTAACACATTCAATTAAACCATTCATCGGAATTAGCCACCCATATCACATTTATCCATTGCCAACTTATACCATAATGCATATCAACTATATAACTCAATAAATCACATAGCTATTAACTTATTAGCTATGATAAAAATGATCATTTTAATTTCGATGCATGTAGTGTAGCATAAGAACATAATTCAATTTCTTCCTTTTGTATTTTGTTTAGGTTGTTTTTATCTCTCTTCAACTACTCTTATGTATTGTTGCTAACATGTCTATTATGCAGGCGTCACAGTAATGAATCCAGGGAAATATAGCAATGATAGTAATGGATAACATAGGCCATCATAATATGATATTAGAGCCTAGAGCAGTAGAAAAAGCACATAACATGCCTTATCCATCATTCAATTGTTGCAATTAGAACCCACATAATAGACCTTATCCATCATCAATAAAACCAAGATTTCACCAACCATGTAAGCAGTGTCAAACGACATCATAACATGAAATAAGAACTAGATTTGATCTCCCAATATACAAGGGGGTCCCACCTACTATTATTATTTATCTTGTTAGCTTATAATAATAGGATTTTATCAATAATTTAGGGGAAAAATTTTGTTGGGATTTTAATCATCAACAAACTAGAAACTCCACGAGGAAATTTGTTTTCAACAGATTTAGAACTCATAACTCATGGTTTCGCAGACCAAGAAAAACAGGTCAAGAAGATATAACCAGGAAGATTATGCAACAGGGGGGAAGTGAGTGGATAAAATGACCAGGAATTTGAGAATAACTCATGAAAAGTGTTAAGTATGAGGGGTTTTACCATTGTATGCATAATCATTCAACCGGAATATGTTCTTTACTTCAAGGAGAAAATTTATGGATTTTCTTTTTAAAATCTCAAATGGATGAATAAATGATGAGCAGAAGCCGAAGATAACCAATTCTTTATAAGACAACAGTGAAAGCAGATAACAAATTCAAGTGTGCTTCAGGGAAACATCACGACAACTGTGTAATCTTGATTGTTATTGAATAAAAATGCCTTGCAGAGTGTCACTATGGTAGAACGGATCCAACATCTTATTTTTGACAAAATACACTAAAGGATGGTAAGCAACAAAATCATGACAGAAGTAAAATTGCAAAAATTAAAGAAGCAAAAATAAAAAGACAGAAATGAAAAAGCAACAAGAAATGTTTTAACATAGAAAGAAGAAGTATAACTATTGTAAAGCAGAAAAGAGAAGCGCAAAATTGAAAGCACAGCTAGGCTACTAGTATACAAAAAATCCGAACAACATTAGAACTTTTCACGTTGGTCCCTTGCAATGTTTCAAGCAAGAACCGTTAGTGCTATAGGAAAACAATTTCTCCTGTAAATCATTTAGAATGTAAGAGTTAGTATCCAGGACAAAAGCAATTTTGAAAGAACCCAGAGATAAAACTTGGAACTCTGAGGTAACTATCAACCCTTTAATGTATATGATTAGATCATCAAGGTAGATATGGATGCTGATCAATTCATCAAGAGTTGTGTGTATAGGTCTTTTAAAAGTGATACTTGGATACGGTAAGCCAGAAAATAGACATTTATAAGTCATGGTACCCTAATTTGAGATAGGAGTGGTTTTCTGAACATCTGCCCTTTTCCCCTTGATTTTACTCTAACCCAAAAAAATTTCAAGTAAGGGCCTCATCTGTGACCTTACAACCTGTTGCAGAATCATTTCCATATTGAGAGGAGGAAAAGGATTTCTCATAATATCCTGACTGAAAGTGTGAAAATTAATGTAGGTTATAATATGATAAGTGGTCTTCAAAATAGGTACCCAATTGGAAACCCATTCAGGGTAGACTGGAAAAACAATCCCAACCCTTAAGAAATTTTCCAACTCCCTTTGAAAAGTTGCTTTAAATGCAGAGTTAATAGGTCTTTGTTTTTTCCTAGCTGGTTTCATGCCTTCCTAGATGGGGATAGCATGTTGTGTAAGACCGGGATCAAAACCATGAAGATCCTCATAATACCAAGAAAATATATCATGAAGTCCACCAAGTAGTTTGGAAAACCTCATTTATTCTTTACTAGAACATTGGGC
>SNQJ01S0038011.1:134636-147096 GCA_010110895.2 Picea sitchensis
CCATTGAATTTATTATTTAAATAATTTATTTTGTATTCACTTTGAATTATAGTACACTCATCACTTCACTTTATTATTTACCTTCTAAAATGTCTTAAACCACTTTGACTACTTTGACCTTTTGGGGCTTCTAGATGACATGTGAGGGTGCTCCAAATTCGTACGACCATAACTCTCAAAACGTGAGGAGTTATGTGAGGTTCCACATACCACCAGAAATGGAATAAAATGTACTATAATATCGAATAGTATTACCTAAAAATATATCAAAACTCATACCATTATCCATCAAACAAATTTCGGTCCATTACCCAAACCTGCGTTCTCCAACTTCTCATGGCCATAACTCTCTAACCGCGAGGAGTTATGTGGCGTTCCACATACCATCAGAAATGGAATGACAAGCATTATCAATATAGGATGGTTTCACTAAAAAAATCACTGACCTTCATCTCATTATTCCATAAATAAGCATGGGTTATCTAACCATACTTATAGGATAACTCAATCCACAAAGTGTCTTCTCGTGAGGGATTTCACCATAAGGGGACCACTTTGGAGTTCATCTATATTTACTTCTTATCAACCATGACAACACAATAATGAGTAATTTTTACATCAAACAATCTTAGGTCCATTACCCAAAACTTTGTGCTATGGGACTTTCTTCAAGGGTTGACATCAATGACAACCAACCTTAATCAACAATCTCCCCCTTTGGCATTGATGGAAACACTCTGATGCAATATTGAAATCATATCACTCATGCTCCCCCTGGAACCATGCCTCTGTCCTCTGTATCTAATAAATCTGCTCCCCCTAGAACCATGCCTCTGTCCTCTGCATCTGATAACACTCTCCCCCTTTGTCATCAATGGCAAAGGTATATTTCCATCTGAGGTTGTTCCCCCTAACTGAACTGTCCTCTTATGGTGCTTCCTTGTGTAAATCTAAGGAATATAAGATAAGAATTCAAAAATCATTCATTTTGGAGTAGAAATAACTCTAAGTCTTTGGAGAAAATATTCAAAGGCTTCTCGTGGAAGTGGTTTTGTAAAGATATCTACTACTTGTTCTTTTGTGCCCACATACTCAACTCTGATACTCTTTTCTGCAACCTGCTCTCGTAGAAAATGATACTTGATTGGAATGTGCTTCGCCTTGGAGTGCATCACCGGGTTTTTCAGGATATTGTTGATGCTTGTATTATCACAATAGATTAGAATGGGCTCATCATACTCAACCTATATATCTTCCAAAGTTTGTTTTATCCAAAGAACCTATGTACAACATGAAGTTGTTGCAATATACTCTGCCTCGACTATAGATAAATATATTGATGATTGTTTCTTTCCTAGCCATGATACTAAACACTCACCCAAGTAGAACACTGCTCAACTGGTGCTTCGTTGGTCATCAATACAACCTACACAATCTGCATCTGTGTAGGCAATATGTGATAGATCCTTTCCTTTTGGATACCATAATCCAAACTCTTATGTTCCTTTGAGATATCTGAAAATCCTCCTCATTGCTAATACATGTGATTCCTTTGGTGCTGCTTGAAATTGTGCCACATGTCCAACTTCCTGCATTACATTTGGTCTGGATGTTGTCACAAATAGTAGCCTACCAATTATTGACCAGTATTGCCTCTGATCTGTAGACTTTGAATCATCATATTTTCTCAACTTGCAGCTGGTTTGCCTGGGAGTGATAACTGGTTTGCAATCTTCCATTCCAAACCTCTTTAGCATTTCTATGATATACTTGGTTTGAGAAATAAAAATTCCTTGGTTGCTTTGACGTATCTGAAGTCCCAGAAAGAAGGATAGTTCTCCAAGTAACGACATTTCAAATTCATTTTTCATATATTTTGCAAATTTCTAGCTTAACCTATCATCATCACTACCAAAAATAATATCATCAACATAAACTTCAATTAATAAAATATTACCTTGACTTACCTTGATGTAGAGGTTGTTGTTTGCCCTTCCTTTTCTGAGCCCTGCCTGCTGCAGATACTTATCCAGTCTAGAGTACCATGCTCTAGGAGCCTGTTTTAGACCATGCAGGCCTTCTTTAATTTACACACGTAATATGTGTTCTCTGACAACTGAAATCCTTCTGTTTGTTTAATGTAGACTTCTTCTTCAATTTCCCCATTTAGAAAAGATGATTTTACGTCCACCTGATATACTTTAACATTTTTGGAGCATGCATAAGATAAAAGAAAATGGAATGCTTCCATTCTGGAAACTGGGGAAAATGTCTCTTCAAAGTCAATTCCTTCAATATGAGCATATCATTTACATACCAATCTAGCTTTGTTCCTTGTCACTTGTCCATCTTCATTCAATTTATTTCTGAAAACCCATTTTGTGTTGATCACATTCTTATTCTTTGGTCTTGGAACCAATTCCCAAGTGTCATTTTTCTCTATTTGATCCAATTTTTCATCCATGGCCTTATTCCAAAATTCATCCTTGTTGAATTCTTCAAAACAGTTTGGTTCAATTGTAGATAAAGAATGGTAGGTGTGTTTGTTATGGTGAATGAATTCTTCTTCTAGTCTCAACTCCTGCATCTTTGTTTCCGATAATCTGATCTAAAGGATGATTCTTCTATACTCATTTACTAGGTGTCTTTGTAGACACTTGTTGAACTTGGTCTTCTTCTTCTATCATATTCTCTTCATCTTCCTCTTCTACTTATTTTTCATCTTCTGCTTCTTCTTCTAAGGGTTGTTTCATTGATTATTTTTCTTCTTTTGTTTCTGGTATGCATATTTCATCAATTGTTACGTTGATGTTTTCCACAACTTTTTTCAATCTTAGATTATAACACTTGTATGCTTTCCTTGTACTTGAGTAACCAACAAGTACTCCTTTGTCCACACGAGAGTTAAACTTTCCCATTCCGCCATCTTCTCTTTTGATATAACATTTGCTTCCAAAAAATCTAAAGTGCTTTACATTTGCTGGTCTTCCTTTCCATAGTCTGTAAGGAGTTTTGGCAGTGTTGTTTCTTAGCATTACTCTGTTTTGAATATGAACTTCTATATTCACTGCTTGTGTCCAAAAAAAATATGTCAATTTTGAATCCATTAGAATTGTTCGAGCCATTTCCTGCACTATCCTATTCTTTCTTTCAACAAATCTATTCTGTTGAGGTATCCTAGCAATGAAGAATTTTCTTTTTATTCCATGAATCCTGCAGTAGTCCATAAATTCCTTTGAAGTGAACACTCCTCCATTATCAGATCTCAAGCATTTGATTCTTGAATCCATCTCATTTTCAACCATTTCCTTGTATATCTTGAAGTTTTCAAAAGCTTCTAACTTGTTCTTGAGAAAGAAAACTGCAGTCATTCTTGTATAATCATCAACTAATAACATAAAGTATCTCTCACCTTTTAAGCCCTTTCTTGTAGTTGGTCCAACTAAATCAATATGCACAATTTCCAATGGTCTTGTTGTAGAATATTCCTTTTATTTGAACCTGGTCTTTGTTTATTTTCCTTGTTGACAATGCTTGCATAAAGTGCTGGTTGGTTTCTTGATCTGGGGCATTTATCTGACTGCTTCTCTTTTGTTGACTTTGACAAGGTTATCAAAATGCATGTGACCCATTATTTTGTGCCATAGCCAACTTTCATTCCTTTCCTAGACAACACTTTTCATTTCCAATTTCACTTAACACATATATGTTGTTTGAATTTCTTACAGTTGTACCGACCATTTTTCCTGAAACGTATCTTCTTATCTCACACTTTTGTGAATCGAAAGTAACTTTATGACCTTGGTCACACATTTGACTCACAATTGGAATATTATTTTTCATATCTTCTACCAATAGAACATTTTTTTCCTTTGCATTCTTGTTCCCAATTCGAACTGTGCCTTCTCCAATGATTTTGGCTGAATTATCATTTCCGAAGGAGACTGATCCATTTCTTTCCTTTCGTAATGTAAGAAATTTGTCTCTATCACCTGTCATGTGTTTTGAACACCCACTGTCAACATACAAACCGTGTTTCTTCTACTTAGCTTGTAGAGCGACTGTGCATTCTTCATTGCTATACTGATCTTGCTTTCTTATCCATGTCATTTTTTGAGGTTCTTGTCTGTGACTGCTGATATTTTGTTGGGTTTTTTTTAGGAGGAATTGTCATTCTACAATCTTTGGCCATGTGTCCAAAATTTTTACATTTGTAACATTCCACTTCAATGCTCAAAGATTCAAACCTGTTATAACTTCTTCTCTGTGTTTCACTAGGTCTTCTTGAATAACCCCTTTGTGTATGAATCTCAAAGTTGTTATTGTTCCTATTGTTAGCTCTGCAATTCATAGCTTTATGTCCAAAATTACTACATGCATAACATAAACCAAAAAATATAGTTTGATATCTGGGAGTTGACGATCTTCTTAAAGGAGGTGCTCTTATGACTCTTTCTTCTTCTTGAGGCCTATCTATTTGTTGTTGATTATGAAATCTGAATCTTCTCGGTGGAGGAGTGTCCCTGTAATATTCCTTGTATATCTTCATATTCCTTTTGATTGTTTCTGCATAGATTTTTGGATTTTTTTCTTGATCTGTTGTTTTGGAGCTTGATCCCTTTTCTGTCTGATTGTATCCAAGTCTACACTTGTCAAGATGAGATTTTTGACTGCTGATAATGTCATCCATAACTTTTGAGCTATTCTGCATACTTTTCTTTTGAATATCCTTTCTTAGTGTGACAATCTCTACTTCCAATTTTCCAATGATCTTGTCCTTTTCTTTTAGCTATTTTTTGAGTGATTCTTCAATTCTTTTATCTTCTTCTATTTGAACCTTCAGTTTTTTGATCATTTGTGCTAGTTCTCGAGTGTCCTTTTTCTCGTCTAGTTTTTCTTGTAGTTTCTTGTTTTTCCTCTTTTCTCTTCTGATAACTTCTATGACACACACTAATTCTTATCGATAGTCAACTTCTGCCTCTTCAATTTATTTTTTGACTTCTTCTCCCAATCCTATGATTGCATTCACTATTTCATCAACTCATAAGAAGTAGGCTGCAATATCTTCATCTTCCTTCATTTTTAGTTGTTCGAACTGACCTATGTAGGTTTGAAGCTTTGCTGCTTTGACTTTTGTATCTCCTTCATAAATATTTTGAAACTTGTCCCAAATCTCTTTAGCGGATTTACAGTGTGCAACTTTGGTGAATACCGTATTACTGAAACCATTCAAAAGTGCATTTGTGGCTTTGGAATTATTCTCATGGAGTTTTACTGCTTTGTCATTTGTTGGTGGAACTGTTGGTGCTGTGTATCTATCTACAATTGATTGCCAAACTTGAAATCCCTGTGCCTGTATATATGTCTTCATCCTTATGCTCCAAAAAGCATACTTATGTCCATCAAACTGTGGTATTCCATTTTTGTATAAGTTGGTACTCTCCATGATCTACCTTTCAGTGGTTAAATTGATTTCTGAAGGAACCTGCTCTGATACCAATTGTTGGATTACTGAGAGGGGGGGGATGAATCAGTAATAGCGTAATTATAATCCCCTTTCTTCAAATAATCCAAGTGTTATATCAATGTAGAATTATTATCCAATAATGAGAAATACTATATGAACAATCACACAGATACACAGTACACCAGTGTTTTACGTGGAAACCCAAATCGGGAGAAAACCACATAATGTTTTTTCTTATATGTCTTGAAGAATTACATTCATTGGAAGCACCAACTTCCTTTGTTTTCCAGCTGCAACTGGAAGGAGGCTCCANTACACAGTACACCAGTGTTTTACGTGGAAACCCAAATCGGGAGAAAACCACATAATGTTTTTTCTTATATGTCTTGAAGAATTACATTCATTGGAAGCACCAACTTCCTTTGTTTTCCAGCTGCAACTGGAAGGAGGCTCCAATCCCCTAGCTTCTCAGACTATAACCTGAGGGAAGCTCCAACTCCCCAATTATCTGGCTACAACCAGAAGGAGGCTACAACCTGTTGGCAGCCAATTCACTTTTTTATTATCCTATAAGCTGCCTACACCTATGTCTTGCGAACATCAAGTTTTTCGTCACATTTTTCAAATAGACAAAACTTTCATTTCTTGAGACTTTTGCACATTCGTCTTCGTTAAGTTTTCACAACTGTAAGCGTGAAAACTTCTCCTTTCGAGGTCACATTTCGATCACTATCTGAACTGCCAATATCTTTTGTGTCATTATGCATATTGCGCTTACCTTTTTATTGATCTTTTGGCAATATCCTTTGATCGGTTTTCATACTTCGATTGATTATATAACTTGGTTTTATTGAAGACATTTAGCCTTTGGATTTGCATATCATGACTTTCCTAATCATTGATTCTATGAAATGCATAGGGGTTATGATTTATTTTTGTTTTATAATCCTTATGTTAGTCTTTTCATGACTTATTGGCTTGTCAACTATATGCATATCATTTTGGCCCCTTGGTTGAACTTTTGATTATATGAATTAATACATTGGCGCATAATGATTTTGGTGTTGATTTATGAGTCGAATGCTTTGAACACTATGGCATAGTGCTAGCACGTAATGATATACACCTTTAATTTCATTTGGTTGTACACTTGGTTTAATGGTTGAACTATTATTATGGAGTAAACAACTATGAAATTGGCGGTGGTACTATTGGCAATAACTCTTGTGCATGGCGGTGAATAACTCCACCACCCTCACATGCGCGCATTAATGCTTCCCCTTTGATCGTTCATTGCTGTTAGACCGAATGAATCTGCTCCTTTGCGTTGGTGAATTCGACCCAAACCCTTACCATGTGCTCTCGCCATGGCCCCAATCGTGAGGGCTGAAACCAATGGCAACCAGGCTCTATTGATGTTTGACAGTGCCCACAGTGACCTCGAGGACAATGGGTGGTTTCCATTTATACAAAAATTTGAGGGTTTTAACCTCTGTGTAGCCCGACAATTCTCCATGACCTTTGCTGGCTGTCGAGCCAAGGTCGGCGATGTTCAATTGCAAATTGACGAACAATTTATCAGTCTTGCTACGGGTTTGCCTGTCACTGGACAACGATGGTCCAAGAATTGCAAAGTAGAGGAGGTCCCTTGGACACTTCTCTTCCAGTCACGTAAAATCACCTCCTGTGATAAAGGTTTGCCAGTAACTATGCTTAAATAGCATTGGCATGATTTGCTGATGATAATCAAATAGTTTATCACCTGCGAAGGACGGTACGGGTTTGTATTTTTACACCACCTTCATCTACTTATGGTTTTTATGGGTTATCAGCTCAATATGCCCTATTATTTTCATAGAAGCCTGTTTAAAATGTCAAAGAAGTATAAAAAGAATCAGGCTGATAGTAGCCTTTTTCATTATGGGCTGGTTAAGCTTATTGTTGTCTGTCATTTGAGTCTACACGGAGATTGTTGGAGAAATTTCATTGCTCAGAATGATTTTGAGGATTTGAACCCTCCATAGGTTGACAAACCTGTGGTGAGTGAGGACAAGGCTGTACCTTCAGTACCCTATAGCATTCTGCTACCTAAACCCTTGCCTGACTCACATATCGACCTACCCCACTCTGTGACTAAGGGTGTTGAGACTGTGAAGCCTTTGGGAAAAAAGCCTAAGGCGAAACCCACTATAAACGCCAAAGGAAAAAAGAATGCCCGTTTGATTTCGTGGATGGCAAGAAATAAGCCAAAACCTCCTGTCGATCCAAACCCTATCGTGTTGAGTGAGGACTCTGATTCGGAGATAGAGCGTTTCTTGGCTAGCGAATACCCCTATTCGCAAGGTTTATGTGCCGAACCCTCGTATGAATTTGTGTCAAACCTACCCCCCTACCTACAGGACGACCCTAACTACCCAGGCATTAAGCTGCCTTGTGAAGCCCCTGGTCATTTATCCAAACCCTCTCCTGCTCTATCTAAACCTACAGTGCCACTCTGTGATCAATGCAGTTCGTGGTTAGAGAGATATTATCTGGATGTTCCTATTCTACAGTCAAGAATTCACTCTTTGGAGGACCAGGTTACACTGCTTACCAATCAAAAGGCTAAGCTACAAGCCACTAATAAGAAATAAAGGACGACATGCTCCATCTTGTTCAAAAATGTGGAATCAGCCACAGTTGTCGTGAATTCTAAGTTGGCATAAGTGAACAGCCTTCGTCATCACACAGGTATATTTGATCACTTGTTTATATAATGAATTCGAATTTGGTTTTGAATAGCTCTGTTTACAGCATTGATTGGCTCTGCCACATTGTATGCATTCTATACATAGCTTTGCCTTGACTAAATGGAAGTTCATTTTCCTAGTTTAGCTTCGATTGGATTTTCATCGATTTGATTGATCTTGGTGTGGATTTGATTTGTTTGATTGAGTTAAAATGGATGCTCTGTTGTCAATTGAAGTCATTTGTATCTATTCTAGACAAGAGTTGTTTCTCATATTCAATTTTGAACACAATCACATTTCGATTCGATTTCGTTATAATGTATACGCTATGACTGGAAACAATTTTGATATGGTTAATTGTTACGGTTTTATGTCCCATATGACTTTCGACCAACAGGAATACAATTCGGATCATTTCCAATGTGACTCTGTACAAACACACCCAAATCGTGAATAGATTCAATTCATAACGATTATGCTAAAACCCAGCCGGTTAATTCACGTTGGTTTACTGTTAGCTCGACCATGTTATCAGTTGGATTCGTAATGACAATGGACACTCTATTTGAATTTGATTCATAGAACAAGATTGACTATATCCAGATTCATGATTTATTTCTATATTAAACTCAGTCGTGATTTGTTTTGATTATTTGGCCAGTTTGCAATTGTCACTTCTGTCAATTTTGTTAAGATTGTGATCACAATCAATCGATCCTGTCTGTTGACTGTGCAAGGATCAATGATCGAAATCTATCACAAATTTGGTTGGGTTGATGCTGTTACGTATGATTTCGTTCACACATAATCGAAACCGTCTTTCCATCTGTGTATTCGATTAAATGATATGAATCTTTTGCTATATCATTATAGTGATAATGGTTGTGTTGGATTAGATCGTATCACATACGATATGACTCATTATCGATTTCAATTGGATATGAAATAGTCTTGTTACTGTTCGACCCGATTTTATGGTAACAGAAAAACAGAGTATTCTTACCCCTATTTTCGATTGAATCACTTTTGATTCTGTTTGATATTGAATGATAAAATCATTTGAATCTTGAGTGATTCGTTTTAAATGATCATTGGAAGAAAATTGGTTTTAATTCTTTTATAAGATTTGATTTGATTCTAATTCTGATCCTGTATGTTATTTTAGACTAGCTACAGAATCAGATGATTCTGTAGCTAAGTCTGTAGGATTAGATTTTTATTGTTTTATTAATAAAATATCTTTCTCACTTGTTATTTTTGGTCTATTGTAGATGAATTCGAAATTGTAGTGGATTTGATGAGCAGTTAGAGGATATTTGAAATATTTTGGTTTTATTTTAGTTTCCTAGTTTAGTTGATCTTGGGAATATCTACCCAGATTATGTAAACAGTTTGATATTATCCACAGGGAGGTTTTACCCTGTGGAAAGACTTATATATACTTATTATTTTGTAATAACAATCATCCTCATTCAGGGGAGAACAAGGATATGGAATTTTAATACAGACTGAGGAAGAATTTGGTGTTCTTTTACAGCTTTAGCTTCTCATGATATCAATATTTTATTTCATGTTATGTATATCAATTTGTATTTGGTTAATGACTACTTTAGCTATCTTAATCTTTTGCAAATGATATAATTTAATCACTTTAATCCATATCTGGTTTCTTCTAGTATTTAAAGACATAGCAATTGCTTGATTCAGTTTGTGAATGACAAATTTCTCTTCTTCATAAGTTGAATTATTAAGTATAAGTTTTTGCATAACAGGTTTCCCTTATTGTAGAGATTTATAAATTATATAATTGTTATGATCTTTTATGTCTTGTTTGTCCTGTAAACAACTCAAAGAACAGTGCAGCCTATCGTTTACGAGAAGCTTCTGGATCAACCGGTGCGAGTTTCCTTCCTCCGACCAGCTTCGAAGTCATCATACACAGGACAAATTGGGAGCGTTTCCAGGTCAGTTTGTCATTTATTTGTTTAGTATACTTGTTAGTATTTTTAGTTAGATATATATGTTTAGTATATTAGATCGTTTAATTTCAGTAAGTTTTTTTTCTTATTCATAAAATCATAAAAAAAAAAAAAAAGGAAATACCTTTTTCTATCTTAGGGTAGAAACCAAATGAGTTTTACAGGTTTTATTCAAATCTGCAAGTTGTAGATAGTGTATATTTGTGAATAAGTTATAATTCAATTGCTAATTAGATAGTCAATTAGTAGAGTTAGTATAATAGTAATTAGTAAGTTATATAGTTAGTTAGTTTTGTTTTAATAATTAGTTTTAAATTAGTTAGTTTGTTAGTTAGTTATTAATTAGATTAGTGTATTAGTTTGTTTTAGTGTTAGTCATAGTTGTTTTTATTTATTGTTAGTTAGTTTAGTTTGTTTTATTTAGTTTAGTTTGTTTTATTTGTTTTAGTTAGATTAATTAGTTTAGATTAGTTTCTTTTCTTTGGTTTTCTTAGGACCTTAGAACAGCCAACGAAGTCGTTAAACCCGTCAGGGTGGTTCATTCCAAACGGCTTAGGTTATTAGACAACCCCGGACTGGTTCCACTCTCTCAGTTGACGGACGGTCAATTTCACCCGTCAACACAACCCCCTATGTTCTCTGACTACAATCCAAAGGTGGCTACAACCACCTTCCCTTAACCTCCCTGAAGTAGAAGTGGAATGATGGAACCACTATCACACTATCACTGTGGCATATACTACTATAAACCTATTTCAATAAACCTGAGCCATGCATCAACCATGCATCAACCTGTACCTCAACTTGTAATCAACCTGTACCATAAACAAGTGCATCAACCATGCACCAACCTATACCAAACAACCTGTAATCAACCTATACCATAAACAAGTGCATCCAAACATGTACCAAGTATGTACCAATCATGTGTCAACTACTCATCAACTATGATTTCATCAATATGTACCAACATCATCAACTATACACCTCATGTATGTGCCAACTCATCAACTGTTTGTCTCAACCATGTACCCAACATGTACCTTAACCAAAATCCCTCATCAATTTCATAATCCCAATATGATTTGTAACTCTGTAATAGACCTTGTGTATATTATCACATACCTTCAAACCTTCGTTAACTTTAACAACAAAAGACTATCATTTTCATCAAACTTTTCTTTAGTCTCACATAACTAGTTTTGGATTAGTCAACAACCCTAACTTGAAATAATCATAACTTTGTACCTGTAATGAAAAAAGATCTAAAAATGTTACACAATGTTCTTCAGTGTGTTTTATGCAATTCCTCCATGTGTCACTACTTGGAACCTCTGAGAAAAGGAGTTATAGCAAAAATGACATACCTTACTGAATTATGGCTTATTCTAGAGAGAGACCTTGTAGAGCGTGCCTCGCACGGAATATTTGTTGAATTGATCTGAACCTATTACACAGAATACTAAAGACTGTATTCTAACCAACACATTTGGTATTATTGAATTTGGATCTGTTATGAATAAGTTATGACATTTTTTCCTGAAACACTTGTTTTTGAATAGTTTCAGGACTAGCCACAAAACCTATTTTCCACAGAGTATAACTCCAAAAATACAATGACCCACAAGATGAATTTTTTACCATAGATACTTGGATATGTTTCCTCAATGGAATAACAATTTCACGGTCCAAATCATTCTAGAAAAAACGTTATTACGAAAATGGTGAGATGACTAGGGATGATTTTAAGGACGGAAATTTATTTTAAAATGTAGAAACCTTGGCGAATCTTACTAATCCTTCATATGCCAACTATAAATGTTTGATGATATTTTTGTAAAAATATTCAAATTTCTAAATATTTTATATAGTTTGTATAAAATTTTGGTGATTTTTTAGGTAAAATGATTGTATCCTATATAATTTGGGTGAATCATTTTTAAAATGGTGAATCTTTTTTTGGGAAAAACCATGAAAAATTAGCCCATGAATGAAAATGAACCCCTAAAATCATCCATGGAGATGACCTATAAATAACATACCTTAGAAAACATCATCAAAATAATTTATCCTTCCTTGAATTCTGGCCTTCTTTTCTTCACCTTCCCTTAGAAATTCGACTTAGATATCCTTTGGTTACCTCAGACACCTATAGGCATTCAAAATGCTCAAGTGCATCTTAAATGAGAGATCCTTGCCTCTTATTTATTCTCTCAAAGTAGCTTCCTTAAAAACATCTTCTAGGTCACTTTGCCCACTTTCCTTATTTTAGGGTTAACCCACTT
>SNQJ01S0038011.1:155470-172048 GCA_010110895.2 Picea sitchensis
TGAGGTTGATGAATGAAGTCCTGAAGGAGTTCATCGGGAAATTTGTCATCGTGTATCTGGATGACATATTGGTTTTCAGCAAGACAAAGGCTGAACACTTGAAGCATTTGGCTATTGTGATGAAGAATCTACAGCAGGAGAAGCTGCTGATAAACATGAAGAAGTCCTCATTCATGAAGACAAAACTCATTTATTTGGGTTTTGTTATAACTGCAAATGAGTTGAGGATGGATCCAGATAAGGTGGAGGTAATCAAGAATTGGCCATCACCAAGGAACGTGTTCGAGGTGATGAGTTTTCATGGACTGGCTAGTTTCTACTGAAAATTCATCAGAAATTTTAGTGGAATTAGCGCAGCAATGATGGATACAGTGAAGAAAAGACATAAATCTTTTCACTGGACGGAAGAAGCTGAGAAAAGTTTCAATTTGTTGAAACAAAAGATTACAGAGCAACCAGTTTTGGTGTTACCATATTTTCAGAAAACATTCCAGGTGAAATGTGATGCAAGCAGGTTTGCCATTGGAGCGGTCTTAAGCCAGGAAGATAGGCCGATTGCATATTTCAGCGAGAAGCTGAATGAAGTGAAAGAAAAGTACTCCACATATGATAAAGAATTCTATGCCATCATACAGGCATTGAAGAAATGGAGGCACTATCTGATTCCAAAGGAGTTTGTTTTATATAGTGATAACCATGCATTACAATTTGTAACTCAATAGGAAAAGTTGAATCAGAGGCATGCTAAGTGGGTTGAATACATGCAGAATTTCACTTTTGTAATAAAGAATATTTCTAGTACTGCTAACAAAGTTACTGATGCTTTGAGCAGGAAGTGTTTGTTGTTGCAGGAGTTCAAAGTCAGGACGTTAGGCTTTGATGATCTTAAGGACATGTATGCAAATGATTCAGACTTTAAGGAGGCTTATGAAGTAGCTGAGAATCCATTTCTCAGAGACAGAAGTCAGTGGATAGAGTATGTGATCCAGGATGGATTGTTGTTCAAAGGCAATCAATTGTGTATTCCAAATTGCTCCACGAGGGAGAACTTGTTGAAGGAAAAGCACAACGGAGGCTTAGCAGGACATTTTGGCCATGATAAGACATTTGCAAAGCTGAGTGAGTCATACTTTTGGCCAGGGATGCGGTCAGAAGTCAAGATGTTTGTAGACAGATGTAGGATTTGCCAGCATTCAAAAGGAAGAAAGTAGAATGCAGGATTTTATCAACCATTGCCCATGCCTGAGGAGCCGTGGGATGAGATTAGCATGGACTTCGTATTGGGATTACCGAGGACACAAAGAGGTGCTGATTCAATCTTTGTGGTAGTTGATAGGTTTTCTAAAATGGCACATGTTATCCCATGCCAGAAGACCAGTGATGCGACTCACATCGCAAATATGTTTTTCAAGGAGATTGTTCGACTTCATGGATTGCCTAAAAGCATAGTTTCGGACAGAGACACAAAATTCATAGGGCATTTCTGGAGGACATTATGGAAGAAGCTAGGAACTAATATGATGTTTAGTTCTACTTATCATCCTCAGACAGATGGACAGACATAAGTGGTCAACAGAAGTCTAGGAGACTTGTTGAGGAGCTTGGTGACAGAGCACCATAACAGCTGGGATAGCATATTACCGCAAGCAGAGTTCGCATACAATGATTCAGTGAACAGGAGCATAGGAAAAAGTCCATTTCAGATTGTATATGGGATGCAACCAAGAGGAGTTTCTGAATTGAGAGATTCAGGACAAACTACGACTAACAGCGCTAGTGCAGGGGAATTCACTGAAGCGATGAAGGAACTTCACATCCAGGTGAAGGAGCGACTATTGAAGTCAAGCCAGGAGTACAAACACAGAGCAAATCAGCATCGGAGACAACTTTAGTTTGAAGTTGGTGATCTGGTTCTGGAACATTTGAGGAAAGAAAGGTTCCCGAGAGGGACATACAACAAGCTGAAGATGAAGAAAATTGGCCCATGCAAAGTCTTGAAAAAAATGGGACAGAATGCTTATGAGATCGAGTTACCAGAGGGCATTGGAATATCTCCGATATTTAATGTTTCAGATTTATATCCATATAAAGATGATGAAGCAAGAGCAGAAGGTGATGATCAACTAGAGGTCCAGTGGTAGAAGCAGATGCCAGTTGCAGAGAAGCCACAGATGGAGCAGATATTGAATAAAAGAGTGGGTAAGAAGACCATAAGGAAAGAGTACTTTGAATATTTGGTCAAATGGAAGAGTCATCCGGTTGAAGATGCCAGCTGGAAGACTGAAGTAGAAATTTTGAAGCATGGATATACCGTGCAGGAGCTCATGGACAGGATCCCATGCAAATTTTCAAGCGAGGGAGTATGATGCAGGAGCATCCCTCACGACAAGCAAAACCAACGTGGAAGCATAAGACAGCTGGAAGACGTCCAACGCAAGTTTTTGAATTTTTAAATTATGTCTTGAAGTTGACGCGTCAAACTTAAATGAGATCATTTAATGAAAGCGCCTTGGAAAAATGTAATCAGACCTCGAGCCATATGCTCTCATCTGAGATAGACAGAGGCATTTATAGTAGTAGTTGCAGGTAGATAGAATTGAATTCTTAGATTAGATAGTTATAGAAGAAGGAGGGAAAACCGAATATAGACACCCTCATTTGTACCATTGTAAGTTAGTTCATTTAGAGAAAGAAAAAGAAGAGTCTAGAGCATAGGATAATAGCAGAGGGTTATAGAAAACATCCATGTACAGATCTAGAATTAATAGAAGGAATTGATTTAGATTCATGGTTGTTGCGTTATTCTCTGTGTGTTGAATTCTCTGCTTATGAATATTACTTCCTGTTATGCATTTGTTATGATGTCGTGTGTATGATTTCATGTGTTAAGACTGAAATCTGAGAGGAAGTGAGGGGAGTTACAATTGTTTCTCTTTTGAGAAAGGATTCCTGCAAGGAGTGCAGTTGAAGTTGTCCGCAAGGAGTGCGTTGATAGAAGGTTCAGAGAGTTAACTCTTGTTCTCGTTTGTTTAGAAGTGAACGCGGGTTGCTAGAGCTGTGCAAGGAGTGCGTAGGCTAAGGAGATTCTCAGTCGTGAAACTGAGAAAAAGTGTTGAAGGACTACTGCTACGGGCATATGCAGAGTCAAGAAAGTTCGAACCGTGAGGTGTTCGCAGACTTGCCACAAGGTGTGCGTGCAAAGAACCTCGTTGAGGTTGAAGAAATATGACAAAGCTCAGGAGGGATAGGCCTCTGAGTCACTAAAGATTTGCGTAGACAAGTGTAACTTGAATTCGGAGAGAAACATCGCAAGTCGGCAAAGTGGCGAAAGAATCTCGTGGAGAGATACCCTTTTCCATTTCATGGATTAACCAAGGGAGAAAAGATGGTCGAAATCTCCTGAAGATATTTCGCAAAGTTCCGAGGATCGTTAGATCATTATAGAGGTACCAGGAGGTTACGGCGAGAAGATTCTTAAGAGTTGGAAGCTCAGGAGAGGCAGGGCCGTTGATTCCGAGTCACAAGAGCCGTGGGATCTACACATGGTATCGTGTATCAGGGACTCGGGAGTTGAAGCCCCAAAGGTTGTGCAGCCAGAGCAGCAAGATCGTGAGATGCGATAAGATCAGAGCCATCCGTTGTGGGGGACACGTGTCAGGAGATTCTCTCATCTCGCTAACTCGGACATTGGAGGACCGAAAGGGAATCCCTTTAGCTTCACGAGTGGCGAAGTGGAGAGAGGCTGTGAGCCGTCCATCTGAAGGGACAGGTGTCAAGGATCAAGAAATCTCATGAACTCGGAGCTCGCAAGGTGAATGCCAAGTGATTGGGCATCAAAACTTCGCGAGGCGCAAGGTCGCGAGGCAACGAAGTAGCGAGAAGATTGTAGCCATCCATATGAGGGGACAGGTCGCGAGAGATCATGAGATCTCACAAACTCAGGAGTTTGCAGGTTGAAAACCCAAACATTGGGTACTCCAAGTCGCGAGGTGGTGAGGTGGCGAGAGAAGGACAGTCGTCGGATCCGGATTACAAGGGGACCATTGGATCTGAGAGAGGGATTGTATCTCGGGACCTCGTAAGAAAAGGTCCAAGAATTTGACCACGGGGATCGCGAGGTCGCGAGAAGGCGATATCCTAACAACTGGAGAGCAGTGTGGGCTATAGTGGAGTGCGAGTGGAATACAGGTGGCACGAAGGATTCGTGAGTCGCGAAGTGCCGAGGAGCCGAGACTCGTGTGGATGCCGAGTCATGAAGTGCCGAAGAGCCAAGATTCTTGTGGACGTGTGGCAGAGTATAAGGTGGGACCACGCATCTTGGGGAATCGCGGACTAGGAGAGTGAAAATTCGATGGTTCAACCTGCGAGGTCGCGAGGTTGCGAGGTCGCAAGATTTCAAGGTCGCGAGAAGCGCTACCATTAAGCCTAGCCCACGGTTGCATGTGGAAGGAGCTATACCCGTATCACCAGATCGGGTCTCGCAAGACTTGAAAGGAAAAGTTGGAGGCTTGAGTCACGAACTCGCGAGATAGCGGGATCTAGCTGATCTCCCGGGAGCAAAGAGGAGACCTCAGGGGAAGATTTCTGTGGGTGTAGATTTCCCGATAGGGAAATAGAAGAACCTTCAAGTTCTTCGGGCCAAGAAGAAGAAGAAGGTCCTATGAGAGCGGACGTGCCCGTGGTTTGGGGTGTGCTTGCGTCATTTATTAGGAGAAGTTGCAAAGACAGATAACCGATCATCCATTGAATTCAATTCCCTCTTAAAATGAGTGATGTTGAAAGATAATAGGTTCGAGACAAGCACCCAAACAGTTTGGGTATATTGTTTCATCAACTTTTTTCTAAGATATTATATCTCATGTACCAGGTTCACAACAAGCTCAGAATCTCCAAAAACTTAAAGGTGACCACAATCGAGATTACAGGCATTTTCAATGCCTAATAATAAAGCTTTGAATTCAATGGCATTGTTTGTACAAGCAAATTCCAACCTGTAAGAAAAATTATGATTTTTTCCTACAGGGGAAACCAAGATAATGCCAGCTCCAATACCTTCATTAGAGCATGAACCATAAAAGTGCATGTGCCACATATCATCATCTAAATCAATTTGTTCCAAAAGAATATTATCCTCCTCAACAAAGATGGAATATACTCCTAGGTCCTCTTCGATATAGTTTACATTAGGTTGTGGAACACTCTCTATGTAGGGTGAAATCCTTCCCTCTCTAAGGACTATGATATTATTACCATTTCAAGGAATAGATAAATGTGTTCCTTCGAGTGAGAGGTATCCACCTGTTAAGGATTTCCAATCTATTCCCAAGATAATTGAGTAATTTCTTGTCAACATATCGATTACCTGAATACTAAGGGTTGTCCTTATTTCCAGGTGTGTGCATAAAACTAAGGTTACATCTTTAATATCATCTATGGTCATTTGTTGTAGGCTATTATAGGAGAGAATTCTTCTAGCTTTTTCATTTGTACAAGACAAGCCTATCTCTTCCATAATAATCTTTGACATCACACTTGGGCCCAAACCTCCATCAATGAGGCAATAATGGGCAAGCTTATCCATAATATTTATAGAAATATAAAAAGGAGGATTTTTTACAGGGTATCTAAAGTTATGTACACCTAATTTATTTATAGATGAATCCTCTTCATTTACCTATTCAGAGAGGTTGTCTACAATGGAAGCTTTCCCTTCCATGAATTTTTCCAGATGCATTTGTTGTTCAAGGATGACAACCATGTCCAAAAGGGTTTCATTTGCTTTGATGTTGGCCAACTCATTCAAGATATTGTGTTTGGAAGAGGGGAGAGGAGTGGTTGTTCCTTGACTGTCAGGAACCTTAGGAACTTGAACAATAGCAGCAGGTGAGGATGATTTTGGGATAGAAGAATTGTGGGGAGGATCAAATTTTCCCTTGGGAGCATAGGCTTTGTTCCTAGTATTGACGATCATGACATCTTCTGGCTCTACGAAATCTAGGACAACAATAGTAGTTTCTGGTATTTTACAAAAGATATTATCTCTGGCACTCTTCCTTACCTCACATGTGGCTTCCTAATGGTGTTCCTCACAGAAGCTACACAAACTTTGAGGCAAGATAGATTTAGGCTGAAAATTATTTTCAATTGGATTTCTAAAGGGGGGTGCAGAAGAGGATGAAGCTCTAGGGGTGAGAGGGGAGACACTTGCCTTTCACTAGAATGCTATCATACAATTATTCATGTATTGTACTAGCTATAAGAGGGCGTACATGTCTTTATTTTTAACCAACTCTCCTTGAGGAAGACTCATTCTTTCAAGTTGTTCTTCATACTCTGAACAAGTATGCAGAGTGGATCCGAGATTATCAATGGATTTTTCCTCAAGCCTATGACGGTAGGGGGAAGGTAATGCATTGTATTAATGCATGAAAGAGGCTTGGTTCTAAGGTCGAATGAGTTTGGGGATTTTATCATATAACTTGGTGAAACACAAGTTGAAGGACTTCATGGTATCACCATCCTTATAGGTGATGTTATTGTATTCCCGTAACTTCTCATTTGGTCTTTTAGATTGCCCATAAGTAGATATGAACCAATAGATTAAATCCTCCCAAGTAGATAGAATCTTAAGAGGAAGGTCAAAGAAATCGACCATAGCCTTTCCTTCCAAGGAGTTGACGAATAAGCGCATGCAAGTTTCATTGTCATTGGCCCCTATGTTATGACAAGCATTAGAAAATGACACCAGGTTTTCATTTGTAGTGACAGTGTTATTTCCTGAAAACCTAGGGAGATGTTCTTTGAATTTAGGAAGTGTACGAGTAGTAGGTGCTAGGTTAAGAAGAGAGGACACATGCCATAATGTGGTTTTGGTGTCTTCTTCAAATTGAAAAATCCCATACTTTTTAATGACTTTGGTGGGATTTGTGGTAGATTGGATAGGGATATGGTGGTTATATAAGCTACCAATCATTGACGAAGATAAAGACTGAGAATAGGAAGAAATTCTAGTGCCACTAGAGCCACCACTAGATCCCATCCTATAGATGATAGATGAGGGAAAGAAAGACGAACTGGATGAATCAGAAAAAGTTCTCCTTAGAGCACTTTGTTGGGTAGATAACACAATGTTCCTTATTCCTATTTCAACAATAGTATTAATTTCAGGTGATAATCCTCTTCTTCTTATAGAAACACGAGAGTCTAAAGACATGAAAGAAAGGCCAAAATTGAAGAAACAAGAAGGTTATTATTGATTTCTAGGTTGTCTACGTCTAGCTTCCAATCATTCTTGAGCACTAATATCTCATTCAATCGCTGCCCATGAATGATTAAGCTCAACATGGGTATTGGCAGTGTCTAAAATGGTGTTAAATAGGTTCAAAGCAATGTTGTTTTGATATTGAAGACTAGGCTCAATATTGGGATGCCTTGTAATAGGTACAATCATTAAAAAATAAAACACTCAAAGAATCAGTATCATACAATAGATGTATTGATGAAAATCGAGTATAAAAATTAACTAGAGAGATATTGAAGATCTCCACAGTATGGCCGCCAAATAAATGTTGAGGAAGAGATATGAAATGATCTTACTCAAGAATTTTTAGATTCCGCTTGGCTAGATAAAAATAGGCGGGAATGTCACCCCATGTTTATAGCCATCAAAAATAAAATCCTAACTCACAAGTGTTGATTACAAGTGCTTGGGCTAGTCTTTTTTACAATTAAAAGCTTGTTGGAAAATTCATTTTAATATGATTTTCTCAATATAATAGTTATTGAAATAAATGTAGAGACAGAAGTAAAGACACCAAGATTATAATCAAGACAGATGAGACATAAAGCAATCCTTTATTTCATTCCAATTCACCAAAGAGTCATCCTCTTTACAAAATTCCGTGCAGAAATTTCAGACCAAAGCCAAACTTAGACATCCTCGATGGAACATACAAAAAGACCTCTGACAGAAAATTTAAAAAACCAAAACTCTAAAAGTTGGATCATCTTTCCACAGATCGTTGCCCACTCGAATTTGCACAATAGCCTTTGTCAGTCATGAAAACTAATTCACAAATAGACAAGTCTACATAGACTATCAAAGATAGATCAACACCTCTGAAAAACAAGTGTCTGAATGATGTAATTCAATCATGAATCTTGATGTCTACAATAAGACCCTGCTATCATAAAAAATAATTATGCTTGTGATAAATTAAGGAATGAATGAAAATTGAACTATCTCAACATAAAATCAAAGAGCAACCTTAGTAAGCATCTCCTTCTATCCTTCTCATGTTCCTCCCTTTCCTTTTGCTTTTAAGAAAATTAGAATTGGTTGAAATAGTTGAACTACCTCATTAGTTAAGTTAACTAAAAACTCAACCAACATTTTAGTTAGGGGGGAAGAGTAATAAATCATAATCAGGGTTTTAAATAAATAATAACTAGTAGGTTGGACCCCTTGTGACTCCCTTTAGCTCTTAACAATCATAACATAACTAGTTAATTAAGCAAAACACCCCTCCTTGTGACTCCCATCATCACATTCACATTTAACAATTTATCTCATTGATATTTGAAATTATTTCCAAAAAATGTATTGCTCATATATCCAAAGAAAACATGTTGTCCAAAATTTCTGAAGTCAACTGTCATCAAAATAAATAAAATAAAACTCAAAAACCATATTTTCCACTTTGAGATGCAATCTTTCCTTGATTGTTGTTGTCACCCTTTGATTTCTCTGAAATTGGCTTTGGTTGCACTAAGACTTTAGGCCTAATCTCATTGATCATGTGAGAACAATCATCCCTCAAATGCATCCGGGAAGACACAGATTTATCAGAGCCATTGTGTAATATCCCCAAAAATAAAGTATTATTAAACTCTAAATGCACTTAGGAATTTATTTCCGTTTTTGGAAAATTCGAATTTGGAAAATTATTCCCATTTATGGAAATTCCGAATTTGCGAATTTAGTTAGTTGTAATTTATTATTGTCACTGTTGGTTAAATATTTGATTTTCCCAACCAGCTCTTTGACTATGACACTTGTAAGAAACAATTTTTTTTTATATTTATTGCTGAGAGACAAATGGAATAGCCAGGTTGAAATAAGATGACCATGACTCCATGAGAGCGAAACATACTTGAACTACCTCAGGGATGAATTTTACAAGTTGAAAATCAGGAATTTAGCCATTGGCAGCCCCTAAAAATCAGGGCTTTGTAAAGATGTGAAAATTCCCAAGGGGAAAAAGCCTAGGCACAAGATGCATTCGATATAAAGCATATGGGAGGAGGCAGGATGTTGCCTAGTATGCTAGGGGAAAGGAATATGACTCACTGTTACGAGCACTAATTTTGAGTGCGAGGCAAGGAGAACTTCTGATCTGAAGAAGGACATCACTTTCTATTACGAGCACTACTTCTGAGTGTGAGGCAAGGAGAATTTCAGTTCTGAAAGAGGACTACAATGAAAGATGAGTTTCGAGGTTAGCCCTCATGGATTCATGGTCAGGATAGGGGTGAACGAAGCAAGTAGATTGGTTGTTCTATTCTATGGTTGGGTTGAACTTGGTTGTTCCATTTTTCGTCCCAACACTTTGTTCATATATGTACATTTACCTATTCCTTGTTGAATTGTTTTATGGATTAATAACTGGTAGAATGAAATGAATGATAGAATAAGATGTTACAGTTTGAATTTGTTCAGTGAATGTAACTGAGAAAGCTACTGTGTGTGATAATTGTCGATGAATGTGTGAAATTTCTTATTCAAGTGATGTATTCTCTGAACCACAATAGGAAGCAAATATTAGTTCGATCTAAGGTTGATATTAAGAATATTTGTCATAAAAATGAATGTACATTCAAGTTTAAACATGCTTGAATTTATCAGAGTTTGCTACAGGTTGAATATTCTTAAGTGTAAATATATAGGGAATACTTGTGTATGTTATGCCAAAAAGAAAGAGGCTAACAAAGAGAGTTGAAATTGCTAGGAGGGGAGAGAGTTGAGACTCTGTAGCAGCCCAGTTTTTTGTAAACATTGTACAAACATTCTGAGATTAATACAAAATAGTTTTTTCCTACCTATGATTTTTTTGTGTGTTTATGCATTTTAATTGATTACCTGTGTATAATTGATGTGGTAGATGGATGTTATATTTCATCTGCAGGGATAGATAGAATTTATCTATTTGTGAGTTTGCTGAAACCATTCTGGGTTCTTTAGGCTATGTAAGGAGTGCACAGAAGAACTCTTTTTCGAGTTCATAGATAAGAGAAATGTCGAGGGACAAGCACTCACGGAGTTACTGAATACTCTGTCGACTCAGCAAGGAGTTCTTGAGAAGAGGTTGTTGAGGGAATAGATATCCCTTCGAGGAACAAGGGAATAGAAACAGAGTTATTGAACACTCTATAGGAACTCCTGTGCAAGGATTTAATTAGGCCAACACTCGAAAGAAGGGTTGAAAGACAACCATCTGAAGGTTAGTCAAAGTGCAAGGAGTGCGCGCAGAGAGAACTTTTTTCAAGTTCATAAATCTCAAGAGAAACAATGCAAGTCGACACATAGGGGGTAAGTGTGCACCAAGGTGAGGTCAAATTCCATTGAAGAAATCTCAGAAGGGATAGTGTTCCCAGAAGAAAGCGAGGTCCAGACCAGTCAGCTCGCAGGAGAAAGATCAAAGGGAGAAACCTTTGAACACTTAGAATTTTTTTCCAAGTTGAAAGAAGTGAAAGCTCAAGAGAAAGAAAGACATCAACCATTGGATCAACTATAGGGAGAAATCTGAGCCATCTGATCATAGTCCAGACAATGATAACTCACGAGGTCCGAGTTTTTGATTTGATTGTAGCCATCAATCGAGGAAAATCATGGACTATAGATACAAGCTTATCGGGAGTTTGCAACTCGAGAAGCCAGAGGTGAGAGTTCTGGGAACTTGCAAAACTCAAGTTCATGATTTGATCTGAGCGGTTGGATCGAGGAGAGATATGGACCGTTAGATCCAATGGATTTTTGTCCATTTTCAAGAGGACGCATGGCGAGAGATCAACATTTCATTGATTTGTTGATCGGGATAGCTCGAGGGTAAAGTTTGTGAGAACTCGTGATGTCTGAGTTTGTGACTTGATCGTAGTCATTGATTGAAGGAGGATCGTGGAACATAGATATAGGATTATCGGGAGTTCAAAACTCGAGGGCCAGAGGTAAGAGTTCTTGGAACTCGCAAAACCTGAGTCTGCGATTTGATCTGAATCGTTGGATGAAGGAGAGATCTAGACCATTAGATATAGTGGATTTTGCAAAGAGGTTAAGAGAAAGAGTCTTCCAACATTCGAAAGCTCAGGAGAGATAACAGTCGTCATAACTGAAGAAGTGTGAGCTGTTGATTTGGTACTCTGAAATATCTAGAAATCGAGATTTAGAGGTTCGAAGAAGGGAGTTGTACCAAATTCCTGATACACGAAGTCATATCGATGGAAGTTAAGGAATGGAGATAGCGAGTGCTAGGCCCCTATCAGGATTTCATAGGTCAGGAGAGTTGGGGTGACTCACATGCAAGGTCCCGATATGTGAAATCATGAAATGCCTTTTGGTTAGGCGAGTGGTCACAATTGTTGTCACATAAAGGAAGGGCGTAACTGGGGAAGGGATAGCACTCATCAACGTTGAAATTTGAACATCATTCAGGAGGGGGGCCGTGGGTGAATTTCAACCTATGCCTTTGGAGGAAGGACCTGTGTATTACTTAAGAAGTTAGTATAAATCTACCCTTATTTTTAGGATTGTGATAGATGCATTGAACCTTTATATTTAAGTATGCAATCTATGCTTTGAACTAAAATTCGTATAGATCCTATATGATATGAGCAATGTCTATGCATAAGTATTTATGTAATTTGAGTGGGGATTTCCTTTGTAATCTAACATTAACGTTTATGCATAGAAATAGTATAATGCTAAGGGTCCTATATATATTGTAAATGTTAATACATGTATATATAGACATATATGGAAAGGATGAGAATGCTAGTGGGCTTTAATGTATATAAATGCCAATATTTATATATGGATATAGTATAACATTAGTGGGGCTTTACTAACATTTATGCTTATATTAGATATGTTAGTAAACTAAGAGGTTGGGGTATGGAAAAGTTACCCTTGACCTTTGTGTATATGACTACTGTGCAGTAGGAAATAACTCAGAGATAAAATCTGTTATGATGGCAATTAATTTTATCAATAACTAGAAACCATAAACCTTGAGAAATTTAACAGTGACGACAACTGCCTACTTATAATAACAGTATGTTGTTCGAAGAGAAAGAGATTTAATGCACCTAAGAAAAAAAATATATATTTGGTAAATTTGGGGAACATTACATATGGTATCAGAGCAAAGGTTACAGCACTAGGACCTTAAAACATGGCCAAAATGTTGTTTAGTAGATGTTTTTGGTTTGATGAAAAGAAAAACTAACAAAACGCTTACTGTTACAAACAAAAAAAAAATATTTATGTTGTGATAATGGTAGCACAGAAAGAAGTAGAGATCAGACTTGAGGAGAATCTTGAGAAAGGACCTCTTGAAGAACTTAGGCAGAACAGTGAAGGAAGTTTAATTAACGAGGTTCTGGAAACCATGAGAAATCTTAATGTGGAGATGTAAGTTTTCAAAGAAGACAATGAGAAACTAAAAAAGGAACAACAAGAACAACAGGAAATAAATGAAGTGTTGTTGCGTAGCATAGTAACAAAGAAGAGCCCAAAAGACAATAATGAGGAAGAAGAGGTCACCAAAATAGCCTCCAAAAATTCTGGTCCCGAAGGATAAAAAGGGGATAGCGCTTTCGAAGGCACACCATCAATAGAAGATAAAACAAGCATAGGAAGAAAGAGGAAATAGGTGGACCACCTGGAAGGAGAGTTTAAGAAAATAAAACCGTCCACCTTTTATGGAGAATCCATGACAGGGGAGGAGGATGAAGCATAGTTACTAGACATAAAAAAGTATTTCCAGATCTACAATTATTCTAGCAACATGAAGGTCAGAATGGCCATCTATAACTTAAAAGGAAAAGCAAGCATATGGTGGCAGGACCTGAATTCAGCTAAGGGCCTAAAGGAGAAATAGATTTAATGGTCGGATTTCAAGAAATACTTTAAGAAACAGTATTTATCTGAAATTTACTATGAAAGAAAGATCAAAGAGTTTTATGAGATACGACTCGGTCAAATCACTATGGATGACCTAATACACAAATTTTTGGAATTATTAAGGTTCATGCCTTATATCCGGGAAGACAAAGTAAAAATCTAGTGATTCCTAAGTTGTTTACCGTAGTCCTATAAGGACAAAATCAAATTTGGCAACCCCAATACCTTAAGCAAAGTTTTCAAGAAGGATCGAATGTGTTACGATCAATACAAAAAACGGTCTGAATTTCCCAAGGCTTGGAAAGACAAGAAACAAGAAAGAATGAACCAACAGAAGAAGGGATATCAACTAGTCCCTTTCTGAAATGAAACAAAGAGTTTTCCAAGGAACAATTTTCACTCCAATAACTAGAACAACTAAGGGGGAGGTAAACCAGTTAATCTGGGAACAAAGAAGTTTAGGGACGGCCCAAAAGAACCGTTAAAATGTTGGGAATGTGGAGAACCTCACTTAAGGAGGAACTGTCCACGTTTAAATTTTGTTGCAAGGACTATGATTCAAAACCTGCAAGAATCCTCTACAATGGGAGATGTGGGCATAAGCGTACAGAGGATCAATGCATCTGTGGATGTCCAACAAGCTGATCACTAGTCCACTATAGTGGAAGTTGCAGGTAAGGTTAACAATAATCGTGTTTCTATTTTAATTGATCCAGGGGATACTTTGAGTTATGTTTCTCCTGTTGTAGTGGATTCAAATAAACTTAAGAAAGTAAGACATGCAAAATCTTGGCTAGTACAACTAGCAACAGGAACAAAAAGAAAAGTAGTTGATTTCATTTCTGACTATGAGTTCAGTTTAGGTGGTCAAAACAAAAAGATAAATCTGAATATTTTACCATTAGGGTCTTACGATATAATTATTAGGATGGACTGGTTAGAGAGGCATAAAGTAGTTTTGGATTGTTATGAAAAATCACTCACTTACAAAGAAGAAAATGAAACTATTAGGACAATACAAGGCATACAAAAACCAGTCTCAATTAGGTAGATTTCAGCAATGCAATTTAAGAAGTGCATGAGTAATGGTTGTCAGATTATGCTATCCAAGTGACAAATCTATTGGAAAAATAAAATAAACCTAGCCTAGAATATTTTGTCGTCTTACATGATTTTAGAGATTTTTTTGTTGACGAAATACCTGAACTTCCCCCAAGAAGAGAGATAGACTTCTCTATCAATCTGTTGCCTGGTTCAACCCCTATATCTAAGGCACCCTACAGGATGAGTGTACCCAAGTTAACAGAGTTAAAAATTCAACTACAAGAACTGTTGGATAAGGATTACATCAGACCCAGTGTCTCACCGTGGGGAGCACTGATCCTTTTTGCTAAAAATAAAGATGAAACTATAAGATTATGCATTGATTATAGATAGTTAAACAAAATGACTGTTAAGAATAAATACCCCCTACCTAGAATCAATGATATGTTTGACCAAATGGGAGGGGCAAAGATTTTTTCGAAATTGGATTTAAGATCTGGTTATCACCAGGTCAGAATAAAAGATGAAGACATAAGTAAAACAACATTTAGGACGAGATATGGACATTATGAATTTGTTGCTATATCGTTTGGTCTCACTAACACACCAACAACATTTATGTGTTTAATGAATAACATTTTCAGTCGGTACTTGGATAAGTTTGTTTTGGTAGTTATTGATGATATCCTAGTGTATTTGAAAACATAAGAAGAACATGAAGAACATCTAAGGATAGTATTGCAAACTCTAAGAAACCACAAACTGTATGCTAAATTTGATAAATTTGATTTTTATCAAAATAAAATAAACTACCTAGGACATGTAATATCTAAAGAAGGTATTGCAGTCGACCCAGAGAAGATAAGAGCCATCATGGAATGGACTATCCCTAAGGATGTAGCGGACATTGTTAAGCCCTAATATTGGCTCATTACCCCTTAATTGGGGCATATTATATTAGTAATGTTATTTTATTTATGTCGGCTTTAGCCCATTAGTTGTAATTATACCTCCTAGTCTCCTATATATACCAAGGAGACATTTTCATTTTGAATCATCTTGTACTTGAACATTTAAGTGGGGTAAAAGGAGGTTGCCCCCTCGAAGAGGCTTATTATCTAAAATTATCTCTTTTTCAAGACGTTGAGTACTTTTTCTGAGGTTTTTCTATGCTATATTGGTATTTGGTTCTTAACATATGGTATCAGAGCTCAAGGTCTTGGGGTTTCACTGCTACATCTGAGACACCTTGGAATTTTTGATATAACTTTTTTTCTACAATGTTTCAGAAGAAACGTCTTGGATGATATTTAGTAGACAGATCAAGGTACATTGGGTTCCAAATTCAGCTCCTAAGGCCTTGTAATTTCGACGATAGAGCCTATACAAGATAGGGTTTTGGAATCATCCTGAAATGAGTCATTGAGGAATTTTCTCTATAAAAAAATTTCCGTAACGTTTCAGACCCTGCACTTAGGAGGATATTTACAGAAATTGGTAAGGTATCTACGGTAAAAATTTCATCTTCTGGGTCATCTTAAATTTGTAGATACACCCTATGTAAGATAGGGTATCTGACTAGTCCTATTGACCAGTCTCAAGAAGGTGTTCCAGGTAAAACAATCATAACTTCTTCCTAGAGTATTCAAATTGTGTGGGACTAGTTTCATTGGATTGTGGACAGTCTTTAGTATTTCTGGTGTGAGTTTTAGAATTTTATATCAATTATTTTGTGTGGGGCACTCTATATAAGTGAGATCTCCTAGAAAGGACAAAAATCGGCAAGTTGTGGGGAAGTTACCATAAATTCCACTTGGCACATCCAATTTTGATCAGACTTGTGGCATTACAGAGTAGAAATATTAGAGAACTACATAAAATAAATTTTCATACCCAAAAGGGCTGAAACTTGGGAGATACAACAGAAGAAATATTGTCTAGCAGAACCACCTCAAAATCAAGGTTCAAAAGTGATACTTGGCCAACATGCCACCAAAAAAGGGAACTTTTACACCAACTAAGCCTCTAGAAAATCCTACTTGGACTCTTGATGAAGGTGAAGAAATGTGTAGGGACATAAATGAACTAGAAAAGAAGATGGATTCAATGGAAGCTAAGTTGGATACTAGGATGGATTCAATGGAAGCTAAGTTGGATACTAAGATGGATGGTTTAAAAGGGGAGATCATGTAAGTATTAAAAAAATTTGTAATAGAGAAGACACCTGAAAGTGAAAATGCATCCCATGAAATTCATGATGAGGACACAAGGAAGGTGAATCAAGAATGGAGAAAAACTATAACTTTGGTTTGAAGACCAACCACGTTCCTAAGATTGATATGAGGAAGTTTGATGGC
>SNQJ01S0038011.1:172058-202303 GCA_010110895.2 Picea sitchensis
TCTTGTACTTGAACATTTAAGTGGGGTAAAAGGAGGTTGCCCCCTCGAAGAGGCTTATTATCTAAAATTATCTCTTTTTCAAGGCGTTGAGTACTTTTTCTGAGGTTTTTCTATGCTATATTGGTATTTGGTTCTTAACATGGGTCTTACCCATGCTTAGGTCCCTTTTGTAATGTATAAATAAGATTCTAGGCGATGTAAGAAGGAGGAGAGAAGAGGTTTTTGGGTGCTATGCTAAGTGCAAGTGATTGTAAGAGGCTTTGTGCGTATTGTATGTTGAGACTTGCAGAGCTAAATGCAATTCATATGTAGTGCTTTGTGCGCAGACTATGTAAGGCTTTGTGCTTGGACATAATTCAGGGAAGGAAGATCTGGTGAGGTGCACATATCTCCTGTCTTATGCGAAGTTGGTTTTGAAGCTCTGTGCATGTAAGAAGATTGAAAGAAGCTAATAAATAAGATGAAGAGTTCATGGATGTAGCCCCAGGATGGCGGTGAACCACGTATATCCTGCATTATGGTTTCTATGTGCTCTATGGTTGTTCTCTTATCTATGTGATTGAATGCTTAGTTCTCTAATATATGCATAGAAGGATCTAATATGGTAGCTTAGTGCTGAATAATGTGGATAAATACTAGATCTGATCTATGTTGGTATGGTTAGTGCTTGAATCTATTAGATCTGTGTGAATACTGCGTTGATCTATTATTAGGGTTTAGTTGCACTGTAAACTAAAGCTGAATATTAATGAACTATAACTCCTAATTTCTCTGTTTAGGTGTTATAGTCACATATCTGTGTCTCAGCTAAGGTTCCAGACATCTAAGTCCTACAACCACCCTTGCCTCTAACTCAGGTGAGACTTCATCTTCTTCACAGGTATTGCTAAAAGGGCCAGTAGTTAGGGTTTTATTGGTGTGTTATTGTAAGCATTGAACCCTAGGTCTTCCCCTATGCCAACAAATGGTTCCGTTGCTAGGACCTGAAACTGTGATTGTTGGGAATTGAAGAAGAGAAAACTTTGCGCGTAGATCTATTTCCCTACTGCGCAATATTCTACTTGACCTATGAAGCTCTGTGCTAAGAAGAAAAGTCATATCTGAAGAAAAGAGGTAAGACCTGAAAGCTTTGTGCTCTGATAAAAATAAAGTAAGAATTTTTGGTTAAAGAGGTAAGATCTTAAAACTTTGTGCTTTGTTAAAGGTAAAATAAGTGGAAAATTTTGTTTCAAAAGTATGGATCTAGGTATGTTTGATAAATTTTACCCTAGCTTGAAAAGTAGGGCACAACTAGAAGAAAAAAGATTTGATATGAGTAGATCTAATAAGAATAGTGAAATATATGTTATTCCTATGCATAGAAAGAATGTTTGGACTAATAAATGGATGCAAGATCCTAGAAAGAAATTTTTGTAGGTTAGCTACTATGATCCTAGTGCATAGTACATGAAAGGTTGGGGATCATTTAAAAGAAAATGAGGATTAACCCTTTGTTACAGTTGCAGAAGACCATCTTGCTAAGGAATGCCCTGGTAGAAGACCTAGTTGTCTTTGTTGCAAAGCTATGGATCATGAAGTTTTAGATTGCCCTAGAATGTTTGCTAAGCTTGACAGAATGAATATGATACAAGAAAACCCTGAGAAAGGTCAAGACACTGAAACCATGGCAGAACCCCATAACAAATCAGAGGATGCATTGCTACAAATGAAATAAACCCTAAACGATCACCAAAATATCAACTTATCAGAGATCTTCAAAGAAAAAAAATGCATAGAGATGAGAATATGAGACTTCGACATTGATTGTGTTCTGGATGAGGAAACACAGGTGAATATCATGACAGAAAGAACTTGGGAAGCGTTAGGAAAGCCTGTTATGATTCCTTCATTGAGAGGAATAGGATTATTTAGAGGCAAGATAATAACCCTATGTGGAAGACTCAACCAGATATCTATGAGTTCTCATGGAATGTCGACAAAGGAAGATTTTGAGATTGTTCAATTTATTGAGAAAAATTATATTACTAGGAAAACCTTGGATTGAAAAGGATCAGACCAAAAGAAAAGAAGAAGAAGTCTTAGAGCAGAAGAAGAAAGAATTAAAAGATTTCATGACTAGGAGGATAACACACTTGATTGAAGAACAGGAGAATAGATCGAAGCTATTTAGAACCAAAAACTTAGATGTTAGAACACAAGAAGACTCACAGAAGACTGAAGCACCTACCCCAGAGAGAAGAAGTATTTCCCTTGAACCCTATGAAAGAATCTCAATAGCGTGACGTTACTATGCCAGAAGAATATAAGAATCAAAATGGAAAGAGGAATACCGAGACAAAGATCATAGGGAAGAAGGCTAGGAAGCTCAGTAAGAAGAAATCAAAGATAGAAAAATTGCAGAAGATTCCAAAGGGAACTTCGCAGAAGGAAGGTTTGAAAAACTAGAACTTCTCCAGGATATCAGAACAACGCAACATGGAACTTCGCCATGGAAAAGTGATATAGTCGTTGAAATCATTATAACCATTAGCCCGATGCCCTGAATGGTTAGAACATGAAAATTTATCACCAAAAATATTGTGAGAAAGAACAAACCTACATAGGTCACAGGATTCATGGTTGACCTCATTGGGAAATGTGTAGAAGGACTCTAGATGAACTGGGCGAAGTACCTAGTCAACTAGCTGGAATTAGATTGTTGCGAAGCTCAGGATCAAGGCTATGAGTTCCACTTTAGATGGTTCCTAATCCTCATCACATTTACTGCTAGGGATATGCTAGAAGGTGCGACCTTCCCGAACATTGAGCCATTCGAGCCACTCACTACGAAGTTCACTATGCTCTATTACTCGAGCGATATGGGAAAATAGTGGCATTCGAACGTGGTCTTTCATACAAACTATCTCCAACTGAAGAGGGCCATCGAAGCTTTCCCTCGCATGACACCAAACACCCTGCATCGTTTCTGACCCCTCATGCAGTTCCATGCAAATCGACACTTCATTTATATCACCACACGTGCAGACAAGCATAAAGAAGAGCTTTAGTCATACTACAAGCTCACAAGGGATGATCCTGAAGAGATAACTAAGGATTGGTCTACATACCTCCTTATCCCCACTAACCCCTCAGAAATGTCAGACCCTAAACTAATCGGCAGCTCTGAGACCACTCATGAAGCAAAGGATACACCTGGACCCAGCAAAAGGAAGAATACTAAAGAGGTCCAAAACTTGAGCAGTGCATCGGAAGAGACAAATGGAAAAGAAGACCAATAGAAGCAAGGTGAAGTAACACCACCTAGGGATCCTACTAATGAAGTTGATCCCTTGAATAAAAGGAAGGTTTCTCCCACGAAACCCACTTCCTGAAATAAATCCAGAGCCACCTTGACTAAGATGCAGACTGTGCTCACTGTAGATGACTCAACTTCATCATCACATCTGTAGCAGATGCCTCGTAGGACATCTTGCAGAAACATGAAGCCAAGAGGGAGGAGATGTATGACAGAAACAAGGTTGAACTCAGAGGGGTAATATAATCCCTTCAATCCATTCGCTCAGTATCCACTGTGTCCCCACCATCAAAAGAACCAGAGTTGGGAGATGAGCCTACCCAACTCCGCAGACTAGCTGATACGACTGAAGCTCACCTTCGTTGAGCACAAGCTAAGAAATACCATTCCATAGTGGCCCTGAAACAAACCCAAGAAGAAATGATAGAGCAACACCGGGTTTCACAAAAGGAGAAGGATGACCTTCAAACCAAGTTTGAAGAAGAGAGGGTGCAGGTCAAGCAAGAAAAAGAATAGTTTCTTGCAGAACTTGTAGTCAAAGAAGAAGTTGACAAATCACTTCGATCTGCGATGGGATTTGAGCCAAAAGCAAAATACTGAGTGGAGCATCAAGTAACGCAGCTCGCAGAAGTTATCCAACAACTTCAATAAATAATAGAAGACTTAGAACTTTGAACAATGCCCAACACTCCACAGGATGTGCGAGATCAAAGAGAAGCAACTGATCAAAGCGCAGTTGAAACAATTAAGGTCCTCACCATGGAATGTAAACAACTAAGTGATCGCAGTGCCCAGAATTATGAGCGACTCACTGAGGATCTTGAATTGAAGGCACTAGAGTCAAAGATCTAGGAGGCAAAGCAACAAGTAGGAATAGTACATGCGTAGTTGAAGCCCCTGTCAGCAGTTGAGAGGATGAAGCGATCCCAAGAACAGGGCACTACTCAACAGCACGTCCACACCATTCAAAGAAAATTTATGGAAGTGACTCAGAGGCTCCAACCTATACAGGATGAGGCTTGCCATCTGTTCGCAAAGATTAAATGTTGAGGAGAAGAATTGGAGCAAGTCGTCACTGCAACTAAACAATGCTTAGAGGGACCTGTTAACGAAGAAGTTATTCAAGAGTTTGTTGAACATGAAACCTTAGTGCAACAACAGGTCAAGGCAGCTCGAGCCAAGATCGAGGCTTTTAAAGCAGAGCTACCCAGACCAGAGTGACTTGGGACAAGTCACAGGTGAGTGTTGGGGGCCTATTGGCCCTTGACCAAGTTTTGAGGATCCTTGGTCAGGTTTGACCTACTTTTGAGACTTTGACAGGCTATCAAAGGCAGAGCGTAAGGCAAAGCAGAGATCGTGGTATATCGACCCCTTTTTAGGGATTTTTGGGTTTTGGGTTTATGTAACGGGTATGGGATTTCAGACTATGGGTCTTATCCATGCTTAGGCCCCTTTTGTAATGTATAAATAAGAGTCTAGGCAATGTAAGAACGAGGAGAGAAGAGGTTTTTGGGTGCTATGTTAAGTGCAAGTGATTGTAAGAGGCTTTGTGCATATTGTATGTTGAGACTTGCAGAGATAAGTGCAATTCATCTGTAGTGCTTTGTGCACAGACTGTGTAAGGCTATGTGTTTGGACCTAATTCATGGAAGGAGGATCTGGTGAGGTGCACAGATCTCCTATCCTATGTGAAGTTGGTTTTGAGGCTCTGTGCATGTAAGAATATTGAAATAAGCTAATAAAGAAGATGAAGAGTTGGTGGACGTAGCCCCAGGGTGGGGGTGAACCACGTATATCCTGCATTGTGGTTGCTATGTTCTTTATGGTTGTTCTCTTATCTATGTGATTGAATTCTTAGTGCTCTAATATATGCTTAGAAGGATCTAATATGGTAGCTTAGTGCTAAATAATGTGGATAAATTCTATATCTGATCTATGTTGGTATGCTTAGTGATTGAATCTATTGGATCTATGTGAATACTATGTTGATCTATTATTAGGGTTTAGTTGCGTTGTAAACTAAGGATAAATATTAATGAACTATAACTGCTAAGTGCTTTGTTAAGGTGTTACAGTCATAGATTTGTGTCCCAGCTAAGGTTGTAAACATTTGAGTCCTACAACCACCCCTACCTCTAACTCGGGTGAGACTTCATCTGCTTCACAGGTGTTGCCGAAAGGGCTGTTAGTTAGGGTTTTGTTGGTGCATTGTTGTAAGCGTTGAACCCTGGGTCTGCCCCTATGCCAACACTACATTTCTTGCAACCCTCCGTGATTTGTCTACTCCTTGCACTGTAGAATTGTGTCTTCCTTCATCTCCTCAAGACCATGAGGTGCAAGGTCTTCCATATTGGAAATAACCTAATGTTCTTCCTTGTTAGCGACCTAACCCTTGACGTAGGTAGAATAATATATTCTGATGTAATAAAACTCAATATTAATAAGGCCTAGCAATAAGGAAGAATGAGTCCAAATGTAATAAGACCTAATAGAATCTTCCCCAAATTATTCCCCATGGATGGGATGGAACAGGAAGTGTGAGTATAGCCCCAATTTTCTATTAGCGGGCTTACAATTAGAACACATCACACACCCCTTTACATATTTAGTTACAATCACTTTCATTTGAGGCCAATAACAAAACCTATGCAAATGAGCCATAGTTTTCCCTACCCCAAAATTCCCAGACACAAGAGAAGTATGAGCTTCTCATATCACATGGACTCGTTTGCTTGTAGGAAAACATAGCTTCCTAAGATGATAGAATCACTTTCCCTCCAGACAATAGTTTTGTACCTGTACACCATGGGTTAGCTTCTCATATACTTCTTTAAAATCTTCATCGATGGCATATTGTTCTACATAGCTATCATGAGATAAAGAAGTATTCTTCAAAATAATAGAAGCAACAATAAGAGGTCTAGAAGGAAATACTGCACCCATGGCATATCCGCTGGCATCTATCTTGATCTCGAATGACTGTTGAATATTTGGCAGTGTTAATACTGGTGCAGTACTGTTATTCTCCTTCAGAATGTTGAAATATTTTTGTTGCTTTGCTTCCCACTGAAAAGTTTTCTTTACACTGGTTAAGACATGCAAAGTATACAACTTTTCCCTTTGCAAAGTATCCAATACTTGGTTTGCATGCCTTACATGTTCATCCCAAGTCCTACTAAAAACAAGAATGTCATCTAAATATACAATCACAAAGTCATCCAGGAAAGTCCTGAATACATCATTCATCACACGCATGAAAGTTGTCAGAGCATTACAAATCCCAAACGACATAACTAACCACTCAAACAATCCTTGTTTGGATTTAAAGGCAGTCTTCCATGCATCCTATTATGCAACCCTGATTTGATGATATCCAATGCGCAAATCCAACTTAGTGAAATAACTAAACATTCTTCAACTGATCAAGTAAATCATCTATACGAGGAAGAGGGTATCAATTTTTCACCGTGATTTTATTTAAGTCTCGGTAATCGACACACATTCACCATGTGCCATCTTTCTTTGGCACCATCACGATCGAAGAACCACAAGGAGATGAACTGGGCCTGATGACCCCTTGATCCAATAATCCCCGTACTTGCTTATTGATCTTTGTCATCTCCACAATTGACATCATGTACATGCCCAAATTAGGAAGAGGAGAATATTGTTGAATATGTATCTCATGTTGGATTTACCTCTTAGGAGGTAATCCATCTGGTTCCTGAAAAATATCATCATACTTAGAAACAATATCAATTAGTTCATCTTTATGAGATGGATCACACCCTTGGAAAGTGTCGGATGTCCCGACATCTTTCTCTTTGACGACCATGAGTACATATCTCTTATTAGTGGTTATGAGTCTTTTCATTTTCCCTACACTAACAAGTGTCGTATTTACCCTCATGTTGTGAGCTCTAACAATATATTCCACTCCCCCTTTAGTAAGATGGTATTTGTTCTCATGATGAAAGAAGACTTTTTTTCTATCATAAAGATAAGGAATTCCAAACACTATGCCACATATATCAAGTGGTACAACATCCAAATCCACTTCATCAATCAAATTTGACACAATAGAAAATCTGACCCTACATTGTTTGGTGACATTAAGTTTTTCTTCATTGCATACCCAACTAAGAGGATAAGTCTTTGGATGTGGTTTCGTTTCAAGACCCATCTTTTTGACAAGTGCTTCAAATATTAAGTTTACTTGGGAACTCAGATCAAATAGTGTATCTATCTTAGTATGTTTAGATACAACTCGGATATGAAATAACTCATTCCTCTTACATTCATCAATATGAGATTCATCATTGGAACTTGAACTAGCATGAAGAGAATATTTACCTTGTACTCTAGCCATTGTGATATTTCCTTATCTCCTGATTCAGAACCCAGATCTTGTTGCATTTTAGCAACGGTCTTCTTCTTCCCATTTCCATCGAATTGTTTCGGTTTCTTTTCTGGATGTAGTTTCCAACATTGTTCTTCATCGTGACCGCTCCTCTTGCAATGAGTGCAAGATGGTTTTCTTCCTTCTCTCATTACTGTAGAGGTATTCTTTCCATTCCTTTTGAACTTCTCGAATATCTTGTGTGGGAAATTGGAAGGTTTCTTCGTGGGATCTTCTTGAACATGTTTCCCCCTATTCTCGAGGTGAGTGGATTGCACACAAACTTCATCAAGACTAGTGGGGTTGACTAAGAGCAAAGTATGATGAATATAACTGTGAAGTGTGCCAATATACTTCATTAAAGTTTCATAAGAATCCAAAGGAATATTCAATGCTAGAGCTTTCTTCCTAAATTCTTCTGTGAAACTTTGTACAGTTTGACCTTTACCCTGTCTTAAAATTTTCCATTCCATCATTGCTTTATGTAAATACTCTAGATTTTAACCTTATACAATATTTACTGCAAACAATTTTTTAGTAAAAAGAACAGAAAATTTACAATGACAAATATAAACATTACACAGATATTTTTTCCCTGGAAACCCAAACCGGGAAAACCAACATATTCTATATTCCTTCACGGTGATACATTGTTTACAATACAATATACATATAGGAGCCATCGACATCTGAAACCCTAACCCAATGACCTGGATTAGTCAATAACCCTAATTCCTTAACCGGAAATAGAAAACCATCGGCAAAGAAACCATGTGCCGAAAAACCACCTAAATATGTGACACTACTACTCGTGCAAAGAATATAACACATACCCAACAAATACCCTAATGAATAGAACTTCTTCCTTGTCTCTGTTATAAATTCTGACCATGAGGAAAGAATATTATTACACTTACTTTTGTCCTGTATCTTGATCTCCCACCATATGAGAGCGGTGCCTTCTAATTGAAGAGAATCCAATTGCACTTTAACTTCCTCTTCGTCAATATCTTGGACTTGGAAATATACTTCAACCTGTCAGATCCAATTATCTAGTTTCTCAGTATTATCATCTCCATTAAACATAGGTAAAACAAACTTTACATCAAGCTTTAATAATGGTTTCTTAAAAGAGGCTTTATGGTTAGAATGTTGAGAGTGATGAGAATGATCAGAGGAAGAAGAACTAGAACTTGAAGGCAAAGATGGAGGCTCAGGAGGATCTCCTTCGACCCCTTGATTTACTAAAGCATCATCACCTGCATATGCTTCCTTTTTCTTCTCTTTCTTCTTCATCCTCTTCTTGTAATCTCCATACATTCGTTCGACCATTCCTGACATGCGATAAAAGACCATGTGAAATATTTTCTCCTACTCATCACACTTATCCTCTTCTGCCATCTTCTTCCTTCGAGATGCATGACCAAATTTAGGATTGAACGTCTTAAGAGTTCCTTCACCCTGCTTATGCTTGGCCCTAGTAAGCATTCATACTCAATAATTCAATTCAAAGACGACTGCTCTGATATCAACATGATCGGGATATTTTCCAGGTGACTTATTAAATAACTGTATTAAATGAGCATAAACTAAAGTAAACCATAAAGAAGGAAAAACTCAAAATCAAAGAGACATAATCATGCAATATGAACACAAAGAACTTGATAACGGAGTTCGTCCCTGGTGGACTAGGTCTTCGGGTCCTGATCTCAAATGGGTAGGTATTTTTATTAACTCCACAAAAGAATTGGGCAAAATACATAAGTATACCTCATTCTGGAGCTAATCCACATAAGCTTTACTTAGATCAGAAAACTAACACCACCACTACGTTCATGGCATCGTTTTACCTAAAAATGACTGTCTCCACACCTCGATCCGATTCAGAAACTTTCAAGATCCCAAGACACCCCTGCCTCAGTTTTCATGCCACTGATCCTGCAATAAATTTATGGATAGATCTCGAAATCCATGCCCAACCTTGAAAAATGTACAAAAATCCGTATTGTATGGATGTGCTCGTGCTCTGTTTGTTTTGAATGCACTGTCTAAGCCCCTTTATATAATGTTTGCGGACAGTTATACATAAATGAGGAAGTTGGTGGAGTGTTTAGTGGAGGCTAAATTAGAGCGTTGGTTGAAGGAGATCCTGGGGTTGAATCCCATAGGCCTCCCTTTTTAGCAAATCGTTTCAACAACTTTGGCGTGCTCCGCTAAATATAGCGAGCAGTTACAAAACTGGCAGAATGGATAAAAATAGAGGAATATGCTATATTTGGTGGAAATTGGGATAAGCCCCTAACCGGGCGGAGACTAGGGTCATATGGTGCAATACATGTAATCAAGGGCTGGGCTGAAGGCCTAGCCCCTTTCCTTTGGCGCCTTAGTTCAAAATTACACTTAAATAATATTTGACACATATTATAAACAAGGCTTATGGTATGGCGTAGTGGTAGCGTGGATTTTGTTGGGTATTTGGGCTAATAAGAGGTCATGAGTTCAAATCTGGTGGATTTATAAAACTTTTTCCCATCAACCATTGGAGGGGTGCCACGTGGAAGTCCATGAATTGGTCACTTGGCACGGCCATATAATTTGTCCACAAAACTGCCACTTGTCACAATCTGATTTGCCCATGAAATTGACACGTGTCATCACCTAACTTGCCCACGTGTCTTCCATCCTTTCCACAAAATTCCATGCCAAATCATATGTACGGATGTGCCACATGTCACCCTTGCAGTGATGCCATGTGTCACTTTGACTTTTTGACCTTTGACCAAGTTTGACTAAACTTTGACCGCTCATATATTTTGATCGGTAACTCCGTTTGATGAGTTGTTTGCATCGTTAGAAATCTTGTGACACGCTCTTTGTGATCATGCCCTTTTCACTGAGTTTTGAGAAATTTGAATTTTTTCCCTTTTGTTGTTTGCTAAAGCCATTCTAAGCGCTCTGAGTTCCTTTTGTGAGTTCTGAGTTGTTATTATCCTTCTCTGGATCCTTTTTGGATCAAAGGGCATCATATGCATATAGGGTGTAGGAAGAAATGATGACCGGGCAAGCCGCACCTCAGTTTAACCAAGTACCAACCCCATACAACATTGCACAACAGCAGTATAATACTACGCAACAACCATATGACATAGCGCAACCCCACTACAATACCACATAGTATAACTAGGCACCTCAGTATAACACGTCACAAGGGGATCGAGCTCAGTACACAGGCGGAGGAAGAGAAAGACGAGGATTTGGAAGAGGTAGAGGACCAATGGTATGTCACAACTGTCAAAAACCAAGACACTATGCAAGAGAATGTCCACTTCCACCAGTGACTTGCATGTATTGTCGCCCATCATATCATGACACGGAAGAATGTCCTACATTATTAGGGAAGATCCAGGAAAAGAAGAATCAGAAAAATCAGAATGTTCAATGGATCTCAGTAGAAGCGAGGGATGAAGGAAGAAACATCAACATAGTTACATGCGAAGGAGCTAAAATAGGAAATGACGTAGTACAACAAGAGCCAGTACAACACCAATGGGTGAAGAAGAATGTTGAACCAAGGAAGTAGTTTGATGCGCAGAATGAGAAGGAGATATTTAAGCAATCCAGATAGGAATTTCTTAAGCCTGACATTGCATCGACCTCAACCGTGCAACATAGTAAGGAAGTACCAGAGTATGAGATGCCTCCATCGTTGGATCATACCATAGAAATGCATCCCCTGGGAAAAGTAAGTACAATCAAAGGCTTTTTACAATCATGTGTAAACTTACTAAATGATCCATCCTCTGTCAAAGTATTACAAAATATGCTAGAAATATGTAGCATAGAGATAGAAGAAAAGATAGAACAGAAAATAGTCAATCACCTACATACAAGGAGAAGAACAAGTAGGGAGTTTAGGCTGAATGCCAACATTGGAGATTTCAACATGGGAGATATCATACTGGATCTAGGATTCGAAGTCAATGTATTACCCAAGAAGACATGGAAATGTGTGGGAGAGCCCACATTAGGATATTCAACTGTTCAGCCGAAACTGACAAATCAACACAGAGTGAGCTACCAATTGGGAGACTAAAAGGAGTGACAGTAGACCTGGATAGATTGCACACTAAAGCTGACTTCAAAGTAATAGAGGTAGTGGACGACACAACACCTTACCCAACATTTCTCGGCTTGGATTGGACGTTTGATAACCAGGCCATAATCAACTTAAAGACACGGAAAATGACCTTTGAGTCAGGAGAATATAGGGTCATTGCGCAATTAGACCCATCAAAATTATAAAGGTTCATAGAGCCTACTTGCTTGGACTTGGAGGAAGTTATCCAATTGTACAGAACAACTGCACGAGATGAGGATTGCGTAAACCCAACTGCAGATGGGATACTCAGTTGGTAGAGCGTCACCTCATGTGTGTCAGACTCAGATACAGGTTTAGAGAACTGGCAAGAGAGGCTACACAAATTTTCCACAAGAAGATGCACAAGAATAGACCTCGCATGAAGATGGGTAGGTACGGAGATAAGGGAACCACCCAGTTTCCATGGGGTAAATGATATAGAATAATTCTTGACATGTTACGAAGATGAAGTGTTAGAAAATCAAAGACTCTTAGCACTAGATATAACATTCAAGCCCACACCTAAAAGATGATGGGGAACACACATAGAAACAATCAAGGACTGGTACCAATGTAAGTGGTTACTACACATTAGGTTTGGTGCAGAACAAAGAAGAAACCAGAAGTAGAAATATGATGGACAGTGGGTAGTAGCGGAACACTTGGAGAAGTGAAGAGTGTTGTGGAAAATGACACCCCCAAAGGAATGGACTCATCATTTCGTACACACATTGGAGGGCATCCCACCAAATGGTATGCAGACCAGGAACTATGCAGAGGAAGTACGAGATGGACAATACTACAATAGAACTTTACAACCATTTTCCCATTCGAGCGTGAGAACCCAAACATAGATGAAACACTTAAAAAATAAGAGGGGTGATATTCATTAAGGAACCAGAAGTTGAACTCATAATAGAAGAACAACATCAGAACAAACAGACAGTGAAAGAATTGTTGTCGTGCTACCATGTGCAGGAAGAAGTACCAGATGAAGACGATCTGCTTGATATTCACATAGAGGAAGTTGAAGGCAAAAGAAAAGTGGAAGGTCCACCTCTAGAATTAGAAGTAATTGTTGTGCCAATCGAGGTGAAGAAATTCAACATTGGGATAGTTGAGAATCCCAAAATGGCTAGCATTGGAGACTACTGGGATGAGCAAACAGTGGAAAGCATAACAAAGTTACTGCGCGAGTACAACAACCTATTCCCCACAACGTTCACAAAAATGAAGGGCATAGCAAGAGAGCTAGGTGAAATGAAGATACCACTTAGAGATGAGGCAAGACCAACCAAACAACGACCATACAAACTAAATCTGATATATAAGAAAAAAGTCAAAGCTAAGATCGATAGGATGTTGGAGGATGGAATCATAGAACCGATGGAAGAATCAAAATGGATAAGACCAATGGTAGTTCAGGAGAAGAAGCAAGGAGGCATAAAAGTCTATGTAGATATGAGAAAGCTCAATGATGCTTGCCTACATGACCCCTCCCCTACACCCTTTATAGATGAAGTCCTAGAAAATGTGGGAAGTTAGGAAGCATACTCATTCACCGATGGATTCTCAAGCTACCACCAAATCAAGATAGCACCAGAAGATCGGTACAATACTACCTTTACGACATAATGGGGATCCTACCAGTACATATTAATCCCTTTTGGACTAAAGAATGCACCATCAATATTTTCTAGAGTAGTCACAGTTGCGTTTAAAGAATTTATCTACCCGTTTCTAGAGGTATATTTGGATGATTGGACAATCTATATTCTGTTGAAATACCATGTAGAGGTCTTCTAGTTGATGTTAGAAAGATGTAGGGATTTCTAGATATCATTAAACATCAAGAAGTGCATCTTCATAACACATTTTGGGATACTATTGGGCCACATAGTATGCAAGCAAGGTTTACTACTAGATCCTGCCAAGATTGTAGTAATTGTTAATCTGCCACCACCAAAAATAGTTCGTCAACTAAGAGTGACATTGGGACACACAGGATACTACAAAATTTTTATAAAAGGGTATGCGTAGATCACCGTTCCAATGGAGAAACTGCTAAGGAAAGACACAAAGTTCCAGTGGAATGAGGATTGTCAACACGGTCTGGATATGGTGAAAGAAAATATGGTAACGGCACCGATACTAGTATTCCCACACTGGGATAATACATTCCACATTCCACGTACATGTAGATGCATCGACCATAGTACTTGGAGCTATTCTGGCACAACGAGGAGCAGGAGAATTGGATCATCCTATAGCATTTGATAGCAGAAAACTGTCAGAATCAGAGCAGAACTACAACACTACATAGAGGGAAGGCCTAGCTATGGTCTATGCACTTCAGAAGTTTAGAAATTACTTACTGGGGAAACATTTCAAGATGTTCACAGACCATTATGCTCTCAAATATCTAGTCAACAAGCTAGTGTTGGGGGGGGGGGNGGGGAGAATTTGTAGATGGCTATTGTTGTTTCAAGAATTTGATTTTGAAGTAATAGTCAAGCCAGAGAAGCTGAACGCAGGACCTGATCACTTGTCAAGGATCATGAATGGGGAGTAACCTACAAATCTAGAGGACAACTTTCTAGACACAAAGTTATTTTCAGTCCAGATCGTCGATGAATACTTTGCAGACATTATCTAGTACTTGAGTACAAGGACTGCGCCACAGGAATATAACACTACACAGAAGAAAAACCTGGTAGTCTTAGCTGCAGACTATCAGTTGATTGTAGGACACTTATACAAAATGGGTGCAGATAGCATCTTGAGAAGATGTGTGCTAGAACATGAAAGACCAATGATTTTAGTAGAATCCCAGGAGGGAATAGCAAGAGGAAATTATGCAGGCAAAGATATTGTGCATAAGGTATTGCGTGTAGGACTATGGTGGCCGACCATCCACAGAGACTCAAAAGAGTACTGCCAGAAATGCGATGTATGTCAAAGTGTTGGTAAACCGAGAAGAAGGGACGAGATGACCTTGTGACCACATGTAACTTTATAGGTATTCGAAAAATGGACAATAGATTTTGTGGGACCAATTAACCCACCAGGGAAAAGGCCAGGAGTGAGGTACATTATCACCGCGATGGAATACCTGACAAGATGGGTAGAAGTAGCACCAATAAAACATTGCAGCATAGAGACAACAACACACTTCTTGTTTGAACAAGTGATCACCAGATTTGGTTGCCCCTGGATTTTGATGAGTGACCAAGGCACTCATTTTAGTAACAATACTATTAAGGCTATGACTGAGGAATTTGAAGTTCATCATTAAAAGAGTACACCATATCATCCCCAAGAAAATGGAACAGTAGAAGCCTTTAAGAAGATCCTTGAAAATGCATTGACGAAGATATGTAACATCTGTAGGGATGATTGGGACCTAAATATACTAGCATTATTGTGGGCATATAGGACCACATGCAAGAATTTGACAAGACAAACGTCGTTCAGATTCGTGTATGGACAAGAAGCAGTGGTGCCACTGGAATTTTTGGTACCCGGTCTATGCGTAGAAACAACTATGAACATGATAGAATGCGGCAAAATACATGATAGGCTAAATCAACTGATGATCATGGAGGAAGATAGGATTCTAGTAGGGTTCCACCAAGAAGTCCAGAAAGAAAGGGACAAAGCTTGGCATGACAAACATATCAAGAGGAAAAATTTCAAGGAAGGATACTTAGTGTTGATGTATGATAGTAAATCCCTTCAGCATCTAGGAAAACTTAGAATGCACTGGTTAGGACCATACTAAGTAAAAACTCTCATGGATGGGGGAGATGTACAGTTGAAGGATTTAGGAGGCACATAACTCAGAGAGATGATCAATGGGAGCCAAATGAAGCTGTATAGGGACAGTCGACCCCTTAGCACTTGCAAAAAAAAAACAATGTCACATCGTGTGGGACATCAAAAGATAACAACAAAGGTATAGTACGCCAAAAAGAGAATGAGCACACACACTCGGCAATGCTAGCCCAACGGAGACAAGCCCAATGGTCATTACAAAGAAGAAACAATGGGAAAGATAGATACAGAAAAAGAAGCGCCAATTGATAGCGTCTATCAGAATTGAATGCCAGAAATGACTGGTGGGACACCGCATTAATCACGCCAACTGGCAACGACAAGGGAAATCAATGGAAAGTACACAAGAACTGACGGTTCAATGAAAATGAAATTGGGGTAACATCTCCAACAAGATTCACACGACACCGATACAAATAAATTAAGTGGGAGCAGAAAGGTTATTGTGAAATTAGGAAAGGCACAGATCGCTAGAGCATATGAAGCAGAGAGTTAAAGTTGCAGAGGCCACTAAGCTCGACAAACACAATCTTTACCACCATGGAACCACCCAAACAGGGAGAACCAAGCCAGAATTTCAGATAACCTCAAAGTAGCGCCATAGCACCATTGCATCCACAGGCAAGTGAACAACAACCACCTCAGCCTCCAGAAGTCATCAACGTGGATGAAATCTCGTCGCCTGATATGACACCAACAAACCCCACACCCATTTTGGAGGAAAAGCAATAGACATCACCAACGAACATGAAAATTAATACGTTGGAAGAGGGACAGGGCCAACAGGCTAAGGATGCAGGCAACCAAGTGCACCCCAAAAACCCTGAAGAAGCCCCGAGAGACAATGGGATGACTCCAAACTAGGCAGAAACAACCACGTTGGAAATATCACAGATAATGATGCCAAAACAATAATAGGAGGGAGCAGTGGAAGATATCATCCATCGAATAGATGAGTATGAAAAATGATGAACAATGGAGGCTGGAACCTCAAGTCAGCCACCACAGCAAAAGGGAAAGCAGACAGTACCAAGGTCACTGCGCAAGCAACCCACTGCAACCATTGTCTTGTCGCGCATTCCAGAGGGGGTATGTATAACAACAAATTTGTTAGGCTGTGTGGAGAAATTGAGGTACTCTGACCATGATGTGACAGACATGGACAAGTTCCCATAGTTCTCCAAGCAAGTCTACCTACAGACTGTGGGTATATGACCCTTTGGCGAACCAATTAATTAACCAGTCTAGTGGGCAGCAGGACTAGCAAAAAATGAGATTCTAGGCATTTTGGACCTACCACACTTTGGGAGGTGCCAGTATGAAAACAACTACATCAATCAGCTGATGGAAGTCACCCATGGCAGATACCTATGTCTGGAATAGACCATCTCAATAGACATAAAGCTCATCACATGCATCACAGGGCTGCCATCACGGGGTGAGGATCTCGTGCAGTTCCTTGAGAAAAAAATGAAGGGAAAAAAACTGGTTGAGGAAATGAAGAGGAAATATGGCACCGAAAGGGGGTCCTGTGGAATCATCATCAAGCGTATTTGTGATTCCATGACAAGAATAGCCACAAAAATCACGGCATGCAAATTAATCAGGAAATGCCAGAAGTAGGAAGTCTCGATCAGGGTTTTCACAGCTGCAACACAATGTGCAGAAGGAACCACACTCAACTGGGCCCCTTATTTGCTGAATCTGTTCCCAGACGACTACAAGGATGCGTAGGATCTAGGGACATAATTTCATTATTCATGGATACTCATCCTAATATCCTTGATCGGATGGAAGGATCTGAAGTATTCATTTTTTTCCACTATACCCAATCCCTACCATGGAGCGCGATACTTATCGTTGGGGTTCGCTTCGAACTCGAAGAACAAAAAGGCGAATGCAGTCATATTTGAAGGCCGCTATCTCAGCGACATACAGGACAACATCACCAACACTTGGATGGTGACACTGAAAGCAATCACGCAGTATCAAGGTATAGCCAACTTCAATGCCACTAGACATGCGATGTGGATCCAGGCGTAGAAATACCTCGACAATCAATGGCTACAACTGCACTATTGCATCAAGCAGGTGGACATAGATATGGTCATTAAGGATTGGGAAGATGACTGGAGGATTCCAATCCTCATTTGTGAAATACCCGCAGAGATACAGGAGGAGGAGGTAAGACAGGAACAAACACATTCTAAGGAGATAACAATGCCCAAGAAACCAAGTACAAGTCAGAACAAGGAAAAACATAAAAATGGGGGGACATCCAAGACAGGCGCCCAAGAGGGGAAGAAGAACAAAACACAGACGCCACAGGTACAGGAGAAACATGTCGAGACAACATAGGGAAATACATCAAGTGTTACTCCACAAGATCAAGGCAATACTAAGAAGCCATTCATCTATATGGGGGGGTGTGCACAAGAAGGTGAAGGCACACAAAATGCCTCCAGAATACATGATCACCAAGGACGATGTGGACATGGTGGCCCAAATGATCGAGGATCGCATAGCCAAGGATTTTGATAATGATGTGTGCCAAAGGGACAAAATTGAGTAAGATCTGGCACACATGCGAGAACTCCTCAAGTAGCTCGGAGAAGCGTAGGCAGCTGACAATAGCATAGGAATGGTGTTGGTAGTAGGCTGAAGTGGAAAGAAGGATGATCATGGGGAACGAAAGCATGCAGAAACTGAAGTAGCAGTCATGCACGCATGCAAGAAAACGTGCACAAGGAAAGAGAGTGTTGGGAGGAAGAAAAACATGCGGGCATGGGAGGAAGACCTAACATCGGTAGGGTTAGGGTTTTGGTAATGTATTGTAAACGGCTAAAGAGCCCAAAATGTATAAAGATAGATACGTATGTATCATAGCGGGGTTCTTTCTTTTTCATTATGTTTCATCATAGATATGTACGATTTGATGCGATATGTAATGCTGGTATGAACTATTTTTGTAAGATGTTGAGCTAGAAGAGAGGAGAGAAGGAAGATCTGAGGATTAGATCACAGGCTGAGGAGCCTGGTGCAATCTAGTTCGCCTCATAAAGATCTTACCCAAATGAGGAGAATATAATCACAAGGTGTTGTAGATGCAGAACTATCATAATAAAAGAGCCAAGAACCAAATCTTTGTGGACGTAGCCCAGGGGGGGTGAACCACGGTAATATCTATGTAATGTGATGAATGCATGCATATCTTTATGTTATTTCAGAAGCTAATTGTTGTGCTTAATGAATGAATGAATTATTATATTTGTTGTGACATATGGTTGCATTATTAAGGAGATAAGTTGTTGAAGGTAATGCATAGTCACAAATACAGTAGATTGCAATCACAATTTATAGTAGATATCTCTGAATAAATATCTCATATCTCATACTCAATCGTGGGCTATAAACACCTAAGCCTTACAACCACCCATTAAATTTATCTCAGGTGAGACTGTGCAATGCATTCTGTGTGTTGTGTTGCCTTCTGGTTTACCAAGGGGGGCGATAGTTTTAGAGGCTTTGTTGGAAACCCGAGCAACATGAATGCTGGTTCAATAACTCAGATGGTAAAGAAAGATGAGTAACCAACAAATGGTTTCATTGTGGTTGATAGGAATGAGAGAGGACTGAGTAGAGGAGATAGATTGAGCGAGAAAAGAACGAAGAAAAGAAGAGAGAAATGAGCCATTAGAAGGGAATTTTGAGACCCTGAAACCCTACAAAAGAAGAAATCGAAGGTTGGTTGAGAACCAAAGAGCTAGAGTTTTCACAGAAAGACAACAGAAACCCTAGAATCACACCCCAAAAATATCTGGACAAATACGTGTTTATTGATTTGCACGAAGTCTTTTTCTTTGATTTTCTGCATCTACTGTAGGAGTGGATACTAAGGTTGAAGGATAACCACGCGACGAACCAAACTTGACAACTAGATTGGACCCCAGTACAGATTGTGTAGTTACAACAGGTGAACAACAAATTCACCCGTGCAGTAGAATTTTGGCTTGACAGTATTGTGCTAGGCTTCATAACATAATTTGCAGTTGACATAGTGAAGTCATACAGCGCAACGAAGAAATAATTTCTAGGAAGACCTCAAGGAAGGTACATTCAATCACTGTATACTTCTATTAAGATACTGCTATATAAAAAATCTATAATGACCATGGAAGCAGACAACTAAACTTCCCTGTGTGCATGGGGGAAGGGTGGAAGCACTGAAAGAGAGAGGATAAATGGAAGGAGGTAAGGATAAAGACAAGAAGGAGGAGGAAACCTTGGACCCGGTCATGATGGATGGCGACTAGATAAAGTAGATCTTGGCGTCAATAGGAAAGACGCATAGCGGAGTAACCTACCAATACAAGGTGAATACCAAGAATAAATCCATAGCTGCGAGGGAAGGCTTGGCGAGCGATGAGGAAGAGGTAGAGGATCTTCGGGTTGTGGAGTAGATTGAGGAAATCCTGCACGTAACATATGAGAGGAAAACAAGAGGTCCAAGAGCAGGAGGAGAAGGCAGCCATCCTATCCATATTAATGTCAGTATGGAATCCATAAACCCATGTGCGACTAATACACCAAAGATAACACCACCATTTAGACAACCAAAGTTTAGAGGAAGTTCGAAAATAGGAAGTACATCTTGATGTAGGAGCATCACTCCAACCCAGCAAAGCGTCAGCTAGCCATCACATTCAATGTGCATTCATGGAGGAGAGAGGCGCCAACCCTCTCATTTTCAAATTTAAAATTTGTAATTAAATGTTTGTAAGGCTGGAAGAGCCAAGACATGCTTTTGCATAGGCTGTATTTAGAGTCGCCTTTAATGGTTGACAGGCTAATATCTAGATTTGTTTTGGATTAGACAGTCATTGAATGTAATTTAATGTAATTTATGAGAGTAGGTGAGATGGAGGGAAGAGCTCACAGAGCCCCCTTTTGTAAAAATATCTTTGTATATAGAATTAAGTAAGTTCTTTTCTAAGAGGAGGATAGGAAGAAAGGAGAGAGCCGAGACTCTATTTTAGCCTGATCTTTTGTAACCTTTGTACAGGCATTCTGAGATTATTACAAAGAGCAGTTTTTCCTGCATGAGAATATTTATGTCTTTATGTGTATTTGAGTGAATGTCTTTTATACGTTCATTTTATGTTGTAGATGTATGTTAGATGCCATTTGCATGGATATATATAATTTCCTATCTTTGAGTCTATTGATAACAATCTAGATTCTTTGTGGTTTCATGCAAGGGGTTGCATGACAAAGTGTTGAGGACTCTGTAAGCCAGTGTAAAGAGTGCACATCTGAGTTCTGTGGAATTCAAAAAAAGACGTGCCAGGAGGGCGCACCAGAGGAATCATAAATTAAATGGGAGAAGACTCAAGGTTGCTGAACACCTTGGAGGTAAGACTGTGTGGAGGACGACATAGGTAGAAGACATAAGCGTTAATTATTCTGTGAAGCTCTACCAGGAGGGCATCGAGTGAGTGCATAGAGTGCACAGAAGGAACTCTATTTCAATTTCATAGACAAGAGAAGTGTCATAGAGAAGACACTCATAGAGTTACTGGAGACTCTGTAGGCTCAGAAAGGAGTGCTTGACCAAAAGTTTCCAAGAGGGCACTTACATCCTTTCAAGGAGTGAAGGGAGACGGAGTCACTGAACATTCTGGAAGAAGACCTGTGCAAGGAGTGCACTAGGCCAACACTCGGGTGAAGTGTTGATAGACAACTATCTGAAGGCTCGTCAAGTATAAAGAGTGTGCAGAGGTGAGAAATTGTTTCAAGCTCTTAAGCTCAGGAGGAACAGTGTCTTTTGCACACAGAGTTCCAGCAGAATGAAGTAGAAGATTGAGAAACCCTTCGAGGTTTCAGGGTTGATAAATCTCAAGAGGGAAGGTGTTTTCGAGAACATAGGCGAGACCTGAAATTTTAGAGTTTGCAGGAAGAAGATCGAAGGTCGAGACCTTCAAAGTGTTGAAATATTCCAATATTGGGGATAAATGAAAGTTCAGGAGGACGAGCATCGAAAACCATTAGATCAGTTGCACAGGAGTGAATATGGATCATCAGAGCCCACATCCAGATAGCGAAAAACGCACACAAGAGGAGATCCGAGCTGAACTATCAGATCTGGAATGAGGACCAATATTCATTGGATCCGAAAGAAGGCACATGAGGTTTAACCCTCATATAAGCAGGAGAGTAGACTCATCAAAGTTTTGATTTAATCAGGACCGTTCATCAGAGAGGACACAAGGCAGAGATCCACACACAAGTTGAGAATCGGGAGTTGGACGAGCAGAGGAGGCTGCACTCCATACCCTTGATATGCGAAATCCTGAAATCATGAACAGAACCATCCAGTCATCCATCGTTGGAGGACAGGTGGTGAAGATCCAAAAACCGTTGGGGTTTCGGACTTCAGGAGAATGAAGGTGAAGGCCAGAGAAAACTCGCGAAAGAAAAATCGCCAATTTAATCTTGGTCGTTGATTGAGGAAGGATCTGAGCCATTAGATCTGAAGCATCGTAATTTTGGGGTTCAGGAGAACAGAGGTGATTCACATCGGGAATTCCCGATATGAAAAATTACGATGCCCTCAGAAGAGTTAGCCCTAGGTCATGGTGAAGGGTTACATCTGGAGGATTTAAGGGAGAAGTTAAGGACTGTTAAGCCCTTTTCGTGGTTTCGGGACTTGGAAAAGTCTGGTTTCTGGGAATGCAAAGTCCTGACATCGTGAAACATGATGGGCCTATTGTGTAGGCCTATGGTCATAGGGTTGTGGTCACGTGAAGGGAGCTCACGCCTAGTTATTTTTTGCACAGGCTGAGTCTCTAAAGGAACTGTGGTTATATTTAAATGGAGATTTCAGCAGGGAATCAGGGAGTTGCTTCAGCTCACCAGAGGTGAAGAACGATCCTTGATCAGGAAATCATGGGACCCTATCGAGGCAAAGGTAGGGGGTCTTCATCATGTGGTATCAGAGCCACTTTCTGTCTATAGACAACAGGCAGAGGGAGGCAGAGTAAGTAAGGAGAATACTCTGATACACACCATCAAGTGGTATCAGAGAGAAATTTCGTCTGTATATTTCAAGCGAAAAAGGATTGAAGGAGAAATTTTGGTAACATCAAGTGGTATCATAAGTTCATCTATATATAGTAGGTGAAGGAAGGTAGAATATCTACATTCTGTGAGAAGGGTTGTTGCATGGACACAACAACAGAAATTGTTTTTAGTAAGGTGATTTGTAAGAGGACATGGGGATGCTCTCGGATGTAGAGTGATCCATAAATTTTCCAGAAGGGTAGATGGAAGGTAGAGATGGCTACTGAAGGCCATGAACGTGGTCAAGACAAGGACCGCCAGCAGAGAAGTAAGGTTGAGATAAGCCAATAGCTCGCTGAGATAAGAGCATGAATGGAAAATCTTGCATTTAAGATGCAGTAGGATGAAAAAGCACGTTGGGTATATGAGTGGCCCATAAAGAAGAAGGTGAAGTGGTCAGTCAAGAGATTGTTGGCCAAAGGGAAGTGACAACAGTTGAGAAGGTGGATAAGGTATGTTCAGGACCTTAGAGGTGAAGAAGAATTGGTTCACATCTGTGAGCCAAAATCTAGGAGAAATCTCAGTGATGATGAGGAGAAGATATCATTGGATGATCTCAGAGACTATCAGGAGGGCAGGGCAGAAATCCCAAATTGCCAAGTTGGCAAGGAAAGCGAGATGAGATTGGTTAACAATATCATGAACTCAGAGGTGAGTTTAGATCAACAAGGAGATCTAATGGAGAAGGGTTAGAAATACGTTCTGATCATTGGGAGAATTGAGGTATTCCTACAAAATAACCCAGTGGAGTCCAGGGAATGTGTTGTAGATGCAACAACAGGAGAAGGAAAACTGACTATGAATATCATAGAGAAGGAGAAGGATCAAATACTGATGTCTTCCCCAGAAGAAGGAGAGCATGCAGATAAGGTACTCACTTCATGGGAGGAGTTAGAAATTTTGGAGGATTGGTTGAACCATCTAGAGCTAGTAGAAGACTACCATGAGTAGACAGTCATGTAGATTACAGGAGAAGGGCATTCAGAGAAATTGCTCAAAAATTTCAGCCAAGAAGTTGAACAGATGATGATTGCAGTGTTGAGGTCTGCAACAAAAGATGATGCAGAATTCCAGTCTGAGGAGAAACTGGAAGAAGTTGGAGTTGAACCAGCAGGAGAATTGACATAATCAAAGCTGTCAAAGGAAGTGACTGAGAAATAGGTCAGTCAAGAGGAGACTACAGAGATGGAGTCTACAGTAGATTGGAAAGTCAAGGCCACAAGAAATAAAGACAACATGGGGGATTAGATTGATATGCCCATGGATCTGTGTGAAGGGAACATGCAACAAAGTAGGTTGCATGAAGAGGAAAGCCAACCATTTGAGAAGCTAGAAGAAGTGATTGAGAAGATAAGAAGTCTGATGTTGAGGTCATGACATGAGACTGTCAACAGGGAGAAGCTGAGCAGAGGAAGACCTGCAAGAACAATAGGGCAGCAGCAACAACAACAACAAACCAACAGAGTAGATGGACAGCTCCAAAGAACAGTTTGGGATCGAGGTGGATTTCAACAGAGCCGAGAAGCTCATGAGCAAGAGCTCATGAATTTTTTGCAGCAGTAGAGTATGATGCAGGAGCATCACTCCAACCCAACAAAGCATCATCCAACTGTCACATTCAGTGTGCATTCATGGAGGAGAGAGGCGCCAACCCTCTCATTTTCAAATTTAAAATTTGTAATTAAATGTTTGTAAGGATGGAAGAGACAAGCCATGTTTTTGTGCAGATTGTAGTTAGAGTCACCTTTAATGGTTGAAAAGATAAGATCTAGATCCAATTCAGACTAGACAACCATTGAATGTAATTCAATGTAATTTATGAGAGTAGGTGAGATGGAGGGAAGAGCTCACGGAGCCCCCTTTTGTAAAAATATTTTTGTATGTAGAATTAAGTAAGTTATTTTCTGAGAGGAGGATAGGAAGAAAGGAGAGAGAAGAGACTCTATTGCATTCTGAGATTTTGTAACCTTTGTACAGGCATTCTGAGATTAATACAAAGAGCAGTTTTTCCTGCATGAGAATATTTATGTCTTTATGTGTATTTGAGTGAATGTCTTTTATGCATTCATTTTACGTTGTAGATGTATGTTAGATGCCATCTGCAGGGATAGATAGAATTTCCTATCTGTGAGGATATTGATTTTAGTCTGGGTTCTTTGTGGTTTCATGCAAGGGGTTGCATGACAGAGTGTTGAGGAATCTGTAAGCCAGTGTAAAGAGTGCACATCTGAGTTATGTGGAATTCAGGCAAAGACGTGCGAGGAGGGTGCACTAGAGGAATCATAAATTCAAGGGGAGAAGACTCAAGGTTGTTGAACACCTTGGAGGTAATACTGTGCAGAGGAAGTCACATGTAGAAGACATAATCGCTGAGTATTTTGTGAAGCTCTGTCAGGAGGGCATCGAGCCAGTGCATAGAGTGCATAGAAGGAACTTTATTTCGAGTTCATAGAAGAGAGAAGTGTCACAGAGAAGACACTCATAGAGTTACTGAAGACTCTGTAGGCTTAGCAAGGAGTGCTTGAGTGGAAGTTTCCAAAAGGGCACTTACATGCTTTCAAGGAGGGAAGGGAGATGAAGTTACTGAACATTCTGGAAGAATAGCTATGCGAGGAGTGCACTAGGCCAACACTCAGGTGAAGTGTTGATAGATAGTCGTCTGAAGGCTTTTCAATCACAAAGAGTGTGTAGAGGTGAGAACTTGTTTCAAGTTCTTAATCTCACGAGGAACAATGTCTTTTGTACACAAAGTTCTAACAGAACGGAGCAGAATATTGAGAAACCCTTCAAGGTTTTAGGGTTGATAAAGCTCAGGAGGGAAGGTGTTTTCGAGAACACAGGTGAGACCTGAAATTTTAGAGTTCACAGGAAGAAGATTGAAGGTCGAGACCTTCAAAGCATCGAAATATTCTAAGACTGGGGAGAAATGCAAGCTCAGGAGGAGGAGCATCGACATCTATTAGATCAGTCACAGAGGAGTGAATATGGACCATCGAAGCCCACGTCCAAACAACGAAAAATGCACACGAGAGGAGATCATAACTAAACCTTCAGATCTGGCGTGAGGACCAACAACCATTGGATCTAGAAGAAGGCACATGAGGTTTAACCCTCGTATAAGTAGGAGAGCAGACTCATCAAAGCCCCGATTTAATCAAGACCGTCCATTGGAGAGGAAAAATGGTAGAGATCCACACACAAGTTGGGAATCGAGAGTTGGATGAGCAAAGGAGGCTGCACTCCATACCCCTGATATGTGAGATCCCAAAATCATTAAGAGAACCATCCAGTCGTCTATCGTTGGAGGACATGTGGAAAAGATCCAAAAACCGTCGGGGTTTCATACTTCGGGAGAACGAAGGTGAAGATCAGAGAAAACTCGCTAAAGGAAAATCATCGATTTAATCTTGGCCATTGATTGAGGAAGGATTTGAGCCATCAGATATGAAGGATCAAAATTTTGGGAGTCGGGATAACAGAGGTGATTCGCATCGGGAATTCCCGATACGCGAAATCGCAACGTGCCCGAAAGAGTTTTCCCTGGGTCTTGGTGAAGGGTTACATATGGAGGATTTAAGGGAGGAACTAAGGACTATTAACCCCTTTTCGGGGTTTCAGGACATGGAAGAGTCGAGTGTCTAGGAATGCAAAGTCTCAACATCGCGAAACGTGACGCACTTATTCTGTAGTCCTATGGTCACAGGGTTGTGGTCACGTGAAGGGAGCTCACGCATGGTGCTTATTTGCGTGGGTTAAGTCTTTAAAGGACATGTGGTTATATTTATGTGGATATTTCAGCAGGGAATCAGGGAGTTGCTTCAGCTCGACAAAGGTGAAGAATGATCCTTGATCGGGAGCTCAGCGGACCCAACCGAGGTGGAGGTAGGGGGTCTGGTGCATCACATCTACACAAGGAGCAACAAATGGAGGAGCCATTTCAGGCAACACTAGTCAAGTATCTACACCACATGGAGGAGGTAGTAGTTCAGTATTCAGAATGGCAGGACACGATCCCACCATCAGGGTACCAAAATTTTGGGGAGAAGCAGCAGAAGACCTTGAGAAACATTTGTTCATTTGTGCAAAGATCTGGGAAGAAAAACAAATCAATGATGAAGATACTAAACTCGCACAACTAACTATTACTCTAAGAGACTGCACACTAGACTGGTACATGAGTCTAGACACAAACAGTTCCCCGGGGATGACAAGGACATTGTCGACATTAAGAAGTTATTGATTAATGAGTTCCAGAAGCTAAGATCAAAGGATCAGTACATGAACGATATGATTGAAATAAGACAGAAACCAGGAGAGTCGGTATGGGAGATTGTTAAGATATTTAAGAAACTGAAGGGGAAGTTAAAATATCTCACGACCGATATGTAGCATCGACACTTGTTTTTCAACTCACTACTCCCACACTTAAAATACCCTTTATGACAACAAAAATTTCTGGCGCAGGCAAAGGCTCTTCAAGCAGCCTTGTAACTAGAAGAGAACCAGTACCAACAGACACACCCAGCTATCGAAGAGGTGAAGGAGGATTTGAAGAATCTAACATTTCAGCTAAACCAAAATAAGAACAAGGAAAAATGAGAATTTTTTTGGTGTACCACATGCAGGACGAAAGGACACCACAAGAATGAATTCCCAATGTTCGTGCAATATATGGCAGTAGGTATGCCAAATCTATTACCACCGGGAGGACTATGGTGCGAAATATGCAAGAAACCGGGTCACGACCCCTATCACTGCATGATGATGCAGAAATACCAAACAGTTCCAAAGAGTTCATATTGCACCTTTTGCAAGTCAATGGGCCACGACAATAAATATTGCAGAACTATGGAGTTTATGCGAGAAAGAACATCGGATGCATATAAAGTACAGGAAGAAATGATGACTGGGCAAGAAGCACCACAGTTTAATCAAATTCCAACTCCATATAACACTGTGCAACAACAATATAATATTTTGCAACAACTGTACAATAAAACACAACTACAGTACAACCCGACACAACCTCAGTACAATACCACACAGTATAATCAGGTGCCATAGTATAACATTATGAGAGGTGATCGAGTAGGCTATATAGGAGGAGGATGAACCAGAGGAGGTTTCGGACGAGGTAGAGGACCAGTCACATGTCACAATTGTCAACAACTAGGACATTATGCACGGGAATGTCCACTTCCACCGGTGACTTGTATGTATTGTTGCACATCGGACCACGATATAGAGGAATGTCCGACATTACTAGTAAAGATTTAGGAAAAGAGGAACCAGAACAATCAGAATGTTCAGTGGATTTCATCCGAAGCAAGGGATGAAGGAAAGAACATTAATATAGTCACTCATGGAGGAACGAAAATAGGAAATGACACAGTTTGATAGGAACTAGAACAAAATCAGTGGGTGAAGAAGAACACTGAACCAAAGAAGCAGTTCGACGCACAGAAGGAGAAGGAGATATTCAAACAAGCCAGACAATAATTTGGAAAGGAGGACATGGCATTGAATTCAATTGCGCAGCAAGACAAGGAAGCACTAGAATACGAGATGCCTCCATCATTGGATCATACCAATAGGATGCAACCCATGGGACAAGTAGGTATAATCAAAGGATTTTTGCAATCATGTGTAAAAGTATTAAGTGATCCATCATCTGTCAAAATATTGCAAAACATCCTAGAAAAATGTAGCAGCGAGACAGAAGAAAATCTATAACCAAAAATAGTTAATCACCTACACACAAGAAGAAGAACAAGTAGGAAATTTAGACTAAATGCTAACATTAGGGATTTCAATATGGGAGATATTATACTGGATCTAGGATCGGAAGTGAATGTATTACCAAAGAAGACCTGGCAATGCATGGGACAACCAACATTAGGATACTCACCTGTTCAATTAAAACTAGAAAACTAGGATAGAGTCCTACCAATCGGTAGACTAAAAGGAGTGACAGTTGACCTAGATGGAGTGCACACTAAAGTAGACTTTGAAGTCATTGAAATAATGGATGACACAACACCTTACCCGATGTTTCTTGGTATGGATTGGGCATCTGACAACTAGGCCATAATCAATTTGAAGACCAGGAAAATGACATTTGACTCTAGAGAATATAGGGTCATTGCACCATTAGACCCATCAGAAGGGGAGAGGCTTGTAGAACCTACCTGCCTAGACTTAGAGGAAATCAGCCAGTTGTACAGAACAACTCCGCGTGACGAGGATTACGTAAACCCAACTGTAGATGGGGTACTCAGTTGGAAGAGCATTGCTTCATGTGAAACAAACTCAGACATCGGGTTAGAGAACTGGAAACAAAGTCTACACGAAGTATCCACGAGAAGATGTGCAGGAATAGACTGCGTAGTAAGATGGGTAGGCACAGAAATCAGAGAACTGCCTAGCTTCCATGGACTAAACGATTTGGAAACATTCTTGAAACAATACAAAGATGCAATGTTAGAGAACGAGATACTGTTAGCACTTGACTTAGCACTCAAGGCCACACACGCAAGATGGTGGGGCACACACAAAGAGAAAATAACATACTGGTATCAATGTAAGTAATTACTGTGCATAAGGTTCGGCACAGAATAGAAAAACAACAAACAATATAAATATGAAGGACAAGGGACACCAGCAGAACACTTGGAGAAGTGCAAAACGCTGTGGAAAATTACACCACCAGAGCAATGGCCTCATTACTTCATACACATTCTAGAGGGCATACCAGTGAATTGGTATACAGACTAGGAATTGTGCGAAGGAACTACGACATGGACGACATTGCAACAAAAATTTTCAATCACTTTCTCATTTGAACATGAGAACCCAAACATAGACGCATCCCTTAAATGGATCAAAGGAGCAATATTCATCAAAGAATCATAAATGGAACTTATCACAAAAGAGAAACAATAGAACAAACAGATAGTTAAGGACTTCTTGTCATGTTACCATGTACAGGAGGAAGCACCAAATGAAGATGATCCACGAGATATTCAGATCGAAGAAGTAGAAGGCGAAAGAGATGTGGAGGGACCACCCATAGAATCAAAAGTCATTTCCACACTGATCAAGGTAAAGAAAGTTAACATTGGGACAGTTGAGCAGCCCAAAATGGCCATCATTGGAGATTACTAGGATGAACAAATAGTAGAAAGCATCACAGAGTTGTTGCGTGAATACAATGACCTATTTCCCACAACATTTACAGAGATGAAGGGTATAGATGAAGAACTAGGAGAAATGAATATACCACTTAGACCTGATGCGAGACCTATTAGACAATGACCCTAAAGATTGAACCCAATATACAAGTAGAAAGTCAAAGTTGAGATCGACAGGATGCTCGAAGTTAGCATCATAGAACCAGTTGAGGAGTCAAAATGGATAAGCCCAATGGTAGTGTTATCACTGAAATTTCGTCTGCACATGGC
>SNQJ01S0038011.1:202313-212847 GCA_010110895.2 Picea sitchensis
TTTTTATTTTCGAATTGTTATTTGCTTTCAGTTGTTAGATAGATTGTATTCTGTTTTGTTTTATGTTTTCTGTTAACCCTTTTTTCTCCACAGCATCCTGTTCTGCCTTGCCAAGCCCAACAGGGCATGCTAGTGCTCCCATTTTTGCTCACCCGGCGACGATTCGAGCACGAACAGGTAGTACAAGACAAGAAACAAGGAGGGATCAGGATATGCGTCGACTTAAGGAAGTTGAATGATGCATTCTTACATGATCCATTCCTGACACCATTCACAGATGAAGTATTAGAGAACATGGGAGGATATGAAGCTTACTCATTCACTAATGGATTCCCAGGATACCATCAGATTAAGATAGAATAGGAGGAGAGACACAAGACCATGTTTGAGACATAATGAGGATCTTATTAGTACACATTCATGTCATTTGGACTGAACAATGCACCTGCAATATTTTCCAGAGTGGTCATCGCAGCATTTAAGGAATTCATCCATTAGTTTCTTGAAGTATACCTAGATGATTGGACATTATATAGTCTATTGAAAAATCATGTGGAAGTTTTACAGGTGATGTTAGAACGATGAAGACAGTGCTAGATATATCTGAACATCAAGAAATGCATATTTGGAACACCGTTTGGGATACTATTGGGCCACATAGTATGAAAAAAAGGTTTATTAGTAGATCCAAAAAAGATCGCAGTCATTGTTAACTTGTGAGCACCAAAAACAGCCAGTCAGCTAAGAGCAATGTTAGGACACACATGATACTACAGGAAATTCATCAAAGGATATGTGCAGATCATAGCATGGATGGAAAAACTGTTAAGGAAGGATACAAAGTTTTAGTGGAATGACGAGTGTCAACACGGTCTGGATACCTTGAAGGAAAAGATGGTTACTACATTGATATTAGTATTTCTAGACTGGGAAAAGACATTCCATGTGCATGTAGATGCATCATCCATAGCACTTGGAGCTATCTTGGCGCAACCAGGAGCGGGAGATTTGGATCACCCAATAGTGTTTGCAAGAATAAAGTTATCAGACTTAGAGAAAAACTATAACACGATAGAAAGAGAAGGCCTATCCATGGTCTATGCATTGTAGAAGTTCATGAATTACTTATTAGGAAAACACTTTAAGATGTTCACAGTTCACTTAGCCTTGAAATAACTAGTCAACAAGATAGTGTTGGGGAAGAGAATTTGTCGATGGTTACTGTTATTTTGAGAATTTGACTTTGAAGTAATAGTTAAACCAAGAAAATGGAATGCAGGACTTGGCCACCTATCAAGGGTCACAAATGGAGAAGAACCTATGAATCTAGAAGACAACTTTCCTAATTCACAGTTATTCTCAGAATGCATTGGTTAGGACTGTATGAGGTAAAATATGTCACAGATGGAGGAGATGTATAGTTAATAGATTTAGCAGGTGCAGAACTCAAAGGAATGATCAATGGGAGCCGACTGAAGCTGTATAAGGACAATCGACCACCCACCACACAGTGAAAAAAAAAATCGAAAAAGAACAAAAAGTAAACAAAACTAAAGAGGGTGTAGTGTGCCAGAGGTAGAAAGGCCAAACGAAGCTAGAAACACGAATTTGGAAAAGGAAAGGACAAAAATTATATACAAAGGGAAATAAGCGAGAAAAGGGAAGTCGTCAAGACAACACTAGGTAGAATTAAAGGACAACAAGGACCGATGGGACATCACATTAATCGTGCCAACTGGAGACAGAAAAGAAAGATTAATGGAAAGTAAAAAACCACTGAAGATGAATTAAATCCGCATTTATGGTGCATTAAACCCATAATGGAGGAAGCATCCTCGTCAAGCTTCATGGGAAGCTGATACAACATGCAAGCATGGAAGAAACTAGTTTATTCACGAAAGGAGAATAGATAGAGAGTAATAGTAGCTAGAATGCACAGAGAGAGGCTACAGAGATAACATAAGTTATTTGAACCCAGAAAATGTTCGACAGTCACCGCAAGCCAGAGTGACAAACCAACCAGGGTTCAAACTAGGTCACGAGGACTGTTGGAAGAGGATGAACAACAACAATCAAAGATATTCAATGTTGATGAAATCCCATCCCCGAAGACAATACCGGTGAATCCTACACCGATTATGGAAGAAATTCAATAGCCAGAAGTAGATTCCATGAAAGTAGATATGCTAGCAGCGGTGTGGGAACCTCAGAGCCAAGAAACAGAAACCCTAAAGGAGGTACAACCAAAGAGCACCGAAATAGACCCAAAATTTAATGGTACGACACCAAATCTGGAAGCAATAGTGGATCCATATGAGTCTCAAACGACCATATTAGAATACCTAGCAGGGGAGACCGGTGAAGATGTCTCGGCTTGGTCAGAATGGCTTACGGAGGAGCAACCGAAAGCTGTCGGAACTTCGAGCCAGCCACCGCAGCAGAAAGACAAGATACAGATACCAAGTTTACCTCGCAAGAAACCTACAACATAAATTGTTTTACCACACGTACCAGCTGGAGTACAGGTAGGACTGGAGCTATTGGGCCATGTCGAGAAGCTCAAATATTCAAACCATGATGTAGCAAATGAATCCAAGTTCCCAGAAATTGCACAGAGTGTCTTTATACATACCATAGGCACAACTTGAGTTGGAGAACCGATTAACCAACCATACCAGTGGGCAACGGGGCTGGAGAAAACGAGAATTTTAGGTCTGTTGAACCTAACACATTTTGGCAGAGGCTAGTACGCAACAGCATGCGTCAAACAACTATTAGTAGTCACACATGGAGGAGACATATGGCTCGACAAGCCCATCCCCATAATTGTTGAGCTTATTGTGCAAATAATAGGGCTACCAATTCGGGGTATGGATCCCACGTTGTTTTTAAATGAAAAAACTAAGGAGAAAGCACTGGCAGAAGAAATGAAGAATAAGTATGGCACCGCCAGGGGGACAAGAGGCATCATCATCAAATGGATCAACAATGCAACCACACAATTGGGCAAAAAAAAATTAGCCTACATGCTGCTAAGAAAATGTCACAAGGAGGAAGTACCAGCTGGAGTTGTTGCAGTTGCAGCCCAGTGCGTAGAAGGCACCTCAATGAGCTGGGCGCCATACTTATTGAACTTGTTCCTAGAGGACTGCAAGGATGTGCAATACCTAGGCAAAGAGTTCCACTACTCATGGTTGATTACCTTAATAGCCTTCATGGGATGGCGAGAACCAAGGTATGTAGTTTTTTGTACCAGACCAAAGCCTGCGGGAGTGAGGTATCTATCATTGAGAGCCAGGTTGAATGCCAGGCATAAGAGGGATAATGGGATCATATTTGAAGCATACCTACATGACATGTAGGAATCCATCGGTTGAATGTGGAGAATTACACCAGAAGTTGTCACGTGATATATGAACATCGCCAATTTCCAGGCCACACGACAAACAATGTGGATATAGGCAAGGAAGGATCTGACTAAACAGTGGCTACAGATGTGCTACTGCATCACATAGGGTGATATCGACATGGTCATTGGTGAATGGCCTGATGAATGGAGGATCCCAGCCATTATTGGGAAGTGTCGGAAGGAACAATAGAGGAAGAGGCAGAGCAGGGAGAAAGATAGCCTCCAAAAATCCAAGTTCCCAAGAGACCAAGAAAGGCCAAGGCAAGCCAACATAGACAGACGAAGGGCCAAAGAAGACAGGGACCTAGAAGGGAAGAAGGAGAATACACAACCAACCAAGGAACATCATAAATAGGTTGAGGGAGTGGAGGAGACCTCCTCAAATCCCAACACACGGGAACCAGGGGGAAATAAGAGACCAACCACACAGGTAGGAGGCGCGCACAATAAATCAAAGGCACAACGAGCATCATCAGAATATATGATCACGGAGGATGATGGGTAAATGATCACCAGAATGGTCCATAATTGTCTAGCCGAGGACTTCAACCATGCAACACATCACAGGGACAAACTACAAAAAGAGATGGCAGAAATGGGGAAGTTCCTCAAGAAATTTGGGGAAGTACATATATCAAGCAACAACAGAGGCATAGATCCATCAACACCGTAGACAGAAGGAAGAATGCAAGAGGAAGATCAATAGTCAGACAAGGGGATATTGCAGCCATAGGTGACATCACATATCAACCCCTGTATGCTACACATGGATGAAATTGTGGGAAAAACACCCTTGAAAGAATTAATCCAAATCCAACTTGTGTTGACAAGGATACCAGCAGGGACATTACAAAGGTTGCAGGTGAGCATCAACCATGAGGTACAGTATCTTTCGCACATAGAATTAACCGAATTGAAGCAGGCAACAAAGAAATGAGATGAATTGAAAATAGGCTATGAGAATGCTAAATCTAAGACCGAGGAGGAAAGGGAGCGCCTAAAAGGATTGGAGCAGAAAGTGGCAGGAACTTATGAGAAGATTCCATAGGCTGTGAAGAGTGAGGAAATCACAGCAACAGAAAAGATTAATCGTATTGTGCAGGAAATTGATCAATATCAGAAGGAGATCAAGAATGTCTGAGAACAACTCACACCAACCACTCCACCAGTAGTCAAGGAGCAAAGGAAACAAGAAGTAAAAACATAGCTACAGGAAATAGAGCAACAGGTTATCACAACAACTGGCTTGTTCGATAAAGCAACGCAACTTTGGACAAGGTTGGAGGAGGATCCAAAGGTCCAATGGTGGGACAAGGAAGAGGAAAGGATCAATGCAGTGATCCAAGAGCTCAAGTAGAAGTAGAATACCATACCAATCCCATAACGAGTCAAAGGGACACAAGAGATGAAGAAGCTGCAGGCAGAACTCATCATTGTGGAAACGCAGAAACAAGAGCGTCAGGCTCAAATAGATCTATTATAGGAGCGGGTAGCAGAAGTACTAGCACAAGAAGAGGAGGCTAAGAAACAGATAGCACAAACCCAGGAAGAATGTGTAGGATTGATCAGCGACAAAGTGGCAGTCCAGGTAGTGGACACAATCAAGGAGAAGACTGTGCAGGCACTGACACAAGTAGCATAACTCAAGGAAAAGTTCCAGACGATCACCAAGGAGATCAAGGAAGCTTAGAAGGATTAGGTGGCTCAGGACGAGCCACATTTCAGTGTTGGGGGCCTGTTGGAAGTAGGCCAAAGTGGAAATAAGGATGATCATGGGGAAAGAAAGCATGCATAAATTGAAGTAATAGTTGGAGAGAAACACAACACAGACGCATGCAAGAAAACATAAACAAGGAAAGCGACAGCTGGGAGGAAGAACAAAATGCATGCATGGGAGGAATACCTAACGTCATTAGGATTAGGGTTTTGGTAATGTATTGTAAACAACTGAAGAGCCCGAAATGTATAAATATAGATACGTAGGTATCATAGGGGGGTTCTTTCTTTTGCACTATTTTTCCATCATAGATATGTAATGCTGGTATGAACTATTTTTGTAAGATGTTGAGCTAGAAGAGAGGAGAGAAGGAAGATATGAGGATTAGATCGCAGGCTAAGGATCCTGGTGCATTCTAGTTCGCCTCATAAATATCTTACTCATTTGAGGAGAATATAAGCTCAAGACATTGTAGATGCAGAACTATCATAATAAAAGATCCAAGAGCCAAATCTTTGTGGACATAGCCCAGAGGGGGTGAACCACGGTAATATCTGTGTAATGTGATGAATGCATGCATATCTTTATCTTATTTCAACAGTTAATTGTTGTACTTAATGAATGCATGAATTATTCTTTTTTTTTTTTACATATGGTTGCGTTATTAAGGAAATAAGTTGTTGAAGGTAATGCATAGTCACGAATACAGTAGATTGCAATCACAATTTATAGTAGATATCTCTGAGTACAGATCTCACATCTCATACTCAATCCTGGGCTGCAAGCACCTGAGTCTTATGTTGATTAAGGTTGTTTCTCATTGATGTCAACCCTTGAAGAAATCCCTGTAGCACAATGGTTTGGGTAATGGACCCAAGATTGTTTGATGTAAAGATGACTCATTATTGTTTTTTCATGGTTGATAAGAAGTAAATATGGATGAGCTCAAAAGTGGTCCCTTTATGGTGAAATCCCTCACGGGAAGACACTTTGCGAAGTGATAGAACCCATGCTTAATTGTGGAATAATGAGATGAAGGACAGTGAATTTGTTAGTGAAACTATCCTAGATGGATAGTGCTTGTCATGCCATTTCTAGTGGTATGTAGAAAGTCACATAAATCCTCATGGTTAGAGATTTATGACCATATGAAGTTGGAGAACCCCTCATGAGTCTTATAGAAGCCCCCAAGGGTCAAAGTGCTTTGCAAAAGAATTTATTTTAAATGAAGAAGCCCTAAAATAAGGAAAGTGTAATGCTACATGAAGATATAAATAAGAGGCAAAGCTCACTCATTAAGAACACACTTGTACATATTGTAAATCTATTTTCTTGTGTAAAGCTTATTATAAATACTTGTGGATACATCTGAAGTGGAAGACATATGAGGTAGCACAAAGGGTTGACGACAAAATTCTCATAATTACAATGAATTCAAAAGCCCTATATTTTTAGGCATACATGGGTTATCTGTGTATAGGGTGAGTACATGTACACGGGCTGGCTGTGTATAGGGTGCGTACATACGTGGGCTGGCTATGTATAGGGTGAGTACATGTACGCGGTTTGTCTATGCATAGGGTGCTTATGTATGTGGGATGGTTGTGTATAGGGTGAGTACATGTTGTTAAAGCCATGGAAACTTGAGAAGATGAAGATGCAGAGGTTCTAGATTCTGACATCAAGCTCTAGGAAGGTCTAAAGTGCTCAGATATATCAGATCCATCCATTGTTTAAAAAGGTATGTCATTATTTCTATGAATAGTTGGATTTTGATGTATGCATGAGGAATGACAATGGAGATTTGAGAATTCTCCCTAGAGAGACTAGTGGCTACATGGGATCTTCTGTATAAGTCAGATATACAGAAATACAGTGTTGGTATATTTATCATTGATTCTTCTTGTTGAGGCACATCTTGTATTTCTTGGCATATGGCTAAGGGTTTTTATGGTACATGGTTGAGAGCTTGTATTTGTGTATGAGGATGCATGCTCAGGGTACAGTTATAGTCTGGATACAGTGACAAGTTATATATCTATGTGAAAGAAGTTACAAAGAATTAGAAGTTTTTCAAGTGAAAGGAAACCCTAGTTCTAGAAGGCATACCCAGGCTGCTTAACAGTTAGGGCGCGTACATATGTGGGTTGCATAATAGATAGGGAACATACATATGCAGGCTGCAGAATTACAGGTCACACATCTATTGTATTTTTGTAGATACATGTTCAGTTCAGGTACAGATTGATTACAAGGCAGTTGTACAGATTGGATACAGGTCAGTGGTACAGGTTGATACAGTTGTACAACAATATATCTCACAGTGATAGGTTGACAATGGTTCCATCATTCTACTCATACTTCAGAGTAGTTGGATGAGGCAAGGACAGGTGGTTGTAGCCACCTTCCGGTTGTAGCCTCCTTCTGGTTGTAGCCAGAGAATTGGGGAGTTGGAGCTTCCCTCAGGTTGTAGCTTGAGAAACTAGAGGGTTGGAGCCTCCTTCCAGTTGTAGCTGGAAAACAAAGGAAGTTGTTGCTTCCAATGAATGTAATTCTTCAAGACATATAATAAAAAGCATTCCATGGTTTTCTCTCGATTTGGGTTTCCACATAAAACACTGGTGTACTGTGTATGCATGTGATTGTTCATTTCTTATTGCTCATTATTGGATAATAATTCTTCATTGATATAACACTTGTATTACTTGAAGAAAAAGGATTATAATTATGCTATTACTGATTCACCCCCCTCTCAGTAATCCAACAATTGGTATCAGAGAAGGTTCCTTGAGAAATCATTTTAACCACTGAAAGGTAGATCATGGAGAATACCAACTTGTATAAAAATGGAATACCACAGTTTGATGGAAAAAAGTATGCTTTTTGGAGCATAAGGATGAAGACATATATACAGGCACAAGGGTTTCAAGTTTGGCAATCAATTGTAGACGGATACACAGCACCAACAGTTCCACCAACAAATGAAAAAGCAGTAAAACTCCGTGAGAATAATTCCAAAGCCACAAATGCACTTTTGAATGGTCTCAGTAATATGGTATTCACCAAAGTTGCACATTGTAAATCCACTAAAGAGATTTGGGACAAGCTTCGAAATATTTATGAAGGATATACAAAAGTCAAAGAAGCAAAGCTTCAAACTTACAGAGGTCAGTTCGAACAACTAAAAATGAAGGAAGATGAAGATATCGCAACCTACTTCTTATGAGTCGATGAAACAATGAATGCAATCATAGGACTGGGAGAAGAAATCGAAGAATTTGTAATTGTTCAAAAGGTACTAAGATCTCTTCCTATGAGATTCAACCCTAAGATATCAACACTAGAAGAAAGATCGGATCTAGACTCAATAATCATGGATGAACTGCATGGAATCTTCATAGCATATGAAATGAGAACTGAACAGGAAAATCCAGATGTAAAAGAAGCATCATTCAAAGCATCCAAAACATCAAAGAAAAAGAAAAAGAAACAAGAAGAATATAGAAGCAACAGTGACGTCTCGGAAGATGATGAAGAAGTAGCCAACTTCATCAAAAGATTGAACAAGGAAACCAATGGAGGTATAGAGGTAAGATTCCTTTAATTTGTTTACTCATTAAGATTGAACAAGGGAACCAATGGAGATATAGAGGTAAGATTCCTCATAAGAAAAAGAGAAATGATGAAGGTTACTCAAAAGGAGAACAAACATATAAAGGAAAAAATACTACAAAGAAAGTTTTCAAGAAAAGCTTATGCACCAAAGAAGACATCTTAGCATCAGGTGAAGATGAAGTCAATGACAGTGAGACAGGAAGAGTTCTATTCATGGCAGTAGAAGACTCTGATGAAGAAGACTCCGAGGAAGAATATGAAGAAGCCAAAGAAGAATATGAAGAATTTGAAGAAGAAATTGAAGAGGCAGAAGTTGACTTACGAGAAGAATTAATGTGTACCATAGAAGTTATTAGAAGAGAAAAGAAGAAAAACAAGAAACTACAAGCAGAACTAGACAAGAAAGAAGACACTCAAGAACTAGAACAAATGATCACAAAATTGAAGGTACAAATAGAAGAAGATAAAATAATTGAACAAGCACTCAAAGAACATCTAGAAGAAAAGGACAAGATCATTGGAAACTTGGAAGCAAAGATTGTCACACTAAGAAAGGATATTCAAAAGAAAAATATGCAGAATAGCTCAAAATTTTTGGACGACATTATCAATAGTCAAAAATGTCATTTTTACAAGACCGGACTTGGATACAATTAGACAAAAAAGGGATCAAGCTCCAAAACAACAGAGCAAGAAACATATCCAAAAATCTATGCAGAAACAATCAAAGGGGATACGAAGATATACAAGGAAGATTACAGGGACACTCCTCCACTGAGAAGATTGAGATTTCAGAATCAACAACAGATAGATATGCCTCAAGAAGAAGAAGGATTCATAAGAGCACCTCCTTTTAGAAGATATTCAAATCCCAGGTATCAAACTATATTTTTTGGTTTATGTTATGCATGTAATAATTTTGGACATAAAGATGTGAATTGTAGAGCTAAAAATAGGAACAACAACAACTTTGCGAGTTATACACAAAGGGGTTATTCAAGAAGGCCTAGTGAAACACAAAGAAGAAATTACAACAGGTTTGAATCTTTGAGAAATGAAGTGGAATGTTACAAATGTAACAATTTTGGACATGTGGCCAATGAGTGCAGAATGACAATCCCTCCTAAAGAATCTCAACAGAATAACAACGGTCACAAACAGGAACCACATAAAAGGACATGGATAAGAAAGAAAGATCAGTATTGCAATGAAGAACGCACACTCGTTCTATAAGCTAAGCAGAAGAAACATGGTTGGTATGTTGACAGCGGGTGTTAAAAACACATGAAAGGTGATAGAGACAAGTTTCATACATTACGAAAGGAAAGAGATGGATCAGTCTCCTTCAGAAATGATGATTCATCCAAAATCATTGGAAAAGGCACAATCTGAATTGGGAACAAGAATGAAAAGGAAGAAAATGTTCTACTAGTAGAAGATATGAAATATAATATTCTAAGTGTGAGTCAAATGTGTGACCAAGGTCATAAAGTGACTTTTGATTCACAAAAGTGTGAGATAAGAAAATAAGGTTCATGGAAATTGGTCGCTACAGCTGCAAGAACTTCAACCAACATATATGTGTTAAGTGAAATTGGAAATGAAAAGTCTTGTCTAGGAAAGGAAAATGAAAGTTGGCTATGGCACAGAAGAATGGGTCACATACATTTTTATAACCTTGTCAAATTTAGCAAAAGAGAAGTAGTCAAAGAGATTCCCCAGATCACGAAACCAACCAACACTTTATGCAAGCATTGTCAACAAGGAAAGCAAACAAAGACCAGGTTCAAATC
>SNQJ01S0038012.1:76617-96952 GCA_010110895.2 Picea sitchensis
GCCACGGGCCCCTTTCTCTCCACAATCTCGAAGGGTCCCACGAACCTAGGAGAGATTTTAGCTCCCTTCCCAAACTTGATTGAACTCTTGTGCGGTTTAACCTACAAGAACACTCGATCGTCGACCTCGTAACTACGGTCAGCACGGTGCGCATCGACATAACTCTTATGTCAATCTTGCGCTTCTTTTATCCTTTGTCTTATTTTTTGCATTTTCTCTTCAATTTCTTGGATCGCTTCTAGTCCCACCAGGACCCTATCCTCAAGCTGATTCCAACTCAAAGGCATCTGACATGGTCACTCGTAAAGAAACTCGAAAGGTGCCATCTTAATGGTGCTCTGGTAATTGTTGTTGTAAGCAAACTCCACTAGTGGCAATAATTCTTCCCAACTCTTTTGTTGGTTCCATCACATACATGTGCAACATGTCCTCCAAGGTTTGGTTCATTCGTTTGGTCTTCCCCTCAGTCTCTGGGTAATACGCAGTACTAAATTTAAGTTGGTTTCCCAAGGCCTCTTGGAAAATCATCCAAAATCGTCTAGTAAACACTGATCCTCGATCGGATATAATCCTCTTAGGCACGCCATGTAGCCTCACAATCTCACTGATGAAAACTCTAGCTATGTCAGGTGCCTAATATGTCATATGAACAGGAATAAAGTGAGCACTCTTCATCAGAGTGTCTACCACTACAAAAATCGAGTCATGTCTCCTTGCCGTCAGTGGAAATCCAACAATAAAATCTATCGAAATAACCTCCCATTTCGATTCTAGTATAGCATGTGGTTGTAGTAATCCTGCTGGGTGTCTATGTTCAGCCTTTACCTGTTGACATTCTAGACATCTGGACACAAAGTTGAGTATGTCTGCCTTCATTCCCCTCCAAAAGAATAAGGATTTAAGGTCTTCCCTCATCTTCGTGACTCCCGAGTGAGCCATGTAAACTACTCTATGAGCCTTGCTTAGGATCAACATACTCAACTCGTCATTCGGTGGTATGTAGATCCAATTTTTAAACCTCAATAAACCATTGTTGTCAAATGAAAATCCTTCAAATTGTGGTACCATCATTGTGTTTTGTCCGATAAAACTCTCGACCTCTTTATACCAGTCATCATCACACTGTAAAGTTAGAATCTTTTCATGTAGATTCGTCTGAAGAGGCAACACCGAAAAGATGCATGGTCTCTGACTCAATGCATCTGCCACTCGGTTCACCGTTCCTTTTATGTAAGTAATCTTGAAGTCATACTCGATAAGAAATTTTGACCAACGTCGTTGTCGTGTGTTCAGGTCACCTTGCGTAACGATGTGTTGTAGTCCACAATGGTCAGTCTTTAGTTCAAATTTTTGACCAACAAGGTAGTGTCTCCAAACCTTCAAGGCATAAACGATGGCTAACAACTCCAAATTGTGTGTCGTGTAGTTCTCCTCATGCCTTCTTAGTTTCCTTGAAATGTAAGTGATCACTCATCTATCTTGCATCAAGACTCCACCTAAGCATTCCTTGTATGCGTCAATGCATACCAAGAAGTTCACGTCCATGTCCGGGAGCTTTAGTATCGGTGTTTTTGTCAACAACTCCTTGAGCCTCCGAAATGCTTCCGCACATTTCTCGGTCCAAACAAAATTCTTGTTTTTCTTCTGCAATTCCATGATCGGACTTGCTATCTTCGAAAATCCCTCGACAAACCGTCGATAGAATCCTTCTAAACCCATGAAGCTACGCACTTCTAGGACATTCGTCGGCTCAGGCCATTCCATGATAGCCTCGACCTTTGTTGGATCCAACATGATGCCTTCGTCGAAGATGACATGCCCTAAGTAGTGAATCTTTGATTGATAAAATGAGCATTTGGACAACTTCCCATACAATGTTTTCTCTCACAGACACTGTAGTACCAAGCGCAAGTGCTCGTCATGCTCCTCCGTCATCTGAGAGTAAATCAAAATATCATCAATGAATACTTGGATGAACTTGTCCAAGTACTCGCGGAACACTCCATTCATCAAACTCATAAATACCCCTAGGGTGTTTATCAGTCCAAATGGTAAAACAATAAACTCGTAATGTCCAAACCTCGTCTTAAAGGCGGTCTTAGGGACATCATCTTTCTTAATCCGTAACTGGTGGTATCCAGATCGCAAGTCAATCTTCGAGAACACCATCGCGCCCTTCATTTGATCGAATAGATCATCAATCCTCGGAAACGTATACTAATTTTTTATCGTTGCCTTGCTCAATTGACGGTAGTCAATGCAGAGTCTCCATGACCCATCCTTCTTTCATATGAAAATAACAGGTGCACCCCACGGTGACACACTTGGATGTATCAGTCCCAGGTCCATCAACTCCTTCAGTTACATTTTCAACTCTTGTAACTCTAGATTCGACATCCTATAAGGCGTTCTTGCTATCGGTTCAGTCCCCGATTTTAGTTCTATGGTAAACTCCAATTCCCTCTCCAGTGGCATCCCAGGTAACTCTTCCGGAAACACGTCTGCAAACTCTCTCACCGCCAAAAGGTGTTCTAGACCTTCTGCTACTCCCTTCTCATTTAACGCAAGGATCACATAAAGCTTGCACCCCTTGCACATGGTCTTCCGTAGCTTTAAGGAAGAGATGAACCTCAGGGAAACTCCCTGGTTCCGTCCTATAATCACTCATCTATGTCCCTCGTCATCGACCAAGCTAAACCATTTTGTCTTACAGTTGAGTATCACCTCATGCGATTCCAACCAATCCATACAAATTACGACATCATAAGATCCTAAGATCATGATGTATAGGTTGGCCCTGGTGACAAACTCTCCCAGGTTAAGGATACATCATGTAACCTTTCCTCCAACCTTTTTTTTAGCTCCTGAATCCATCTCTATGAAGCTAAACTCATCCTGTTCGACTGTCTTTACCTTAATCCTTTTTAGCGCTGCACCAAAAATGAAACTCTTGGTAGCACCGAGATCTATCAAAATACTAAGGGTCTGGTCAGCGATGGTACCTATCATCTTGAGCATAGTCAACTGATGCTCTGCCTAGCAGTTATTCACCGCTGCATGAATCCGATGGGCCTTGCCCATATCTCCCATGGTAGTGGGTCTAGCTGATCTGGATGCTCTGGTCTTCTCCACCTGGTAGTCGCGCTGGTAGTGTGGCTCCCCACACGTCCAACACCACTTCTTCGGCCCAGTAGTCCTAGTACCCGAAGTAGAATATGATGGCCCACCGACCTAGAATCCTAGTCTATTCTACTGAATAGGCCTAAATTGTTGCTACTACATTCGACGCTGCTCCTGATGTTGTGGTCCCTGATAAGGTGTCCGTTGTTGGGGCATCGGTCACCGAGGTGTAGTGAAAGTGGATCCCATCTAGAAGCCATGATATACTGGCGTATGTCTGGCTGGTGTCTGATGTTGCTGTGCTCTAGATGACACATGCCCTGCTGGTCTCACTGGAGTCCTGGTCTGACCCCCACTGATAATCTCCTCCTCGACTATGAGGGCCTACTGGATGGCATCATGCAAGGCTTGAGGCATCAAAATCTTGACCTTTGCATGTATGTTTCCGTTAATGCCGAACACAAACCTGTTGACCTTAAGTTTCTTAGTGTTAAGGTGTGGAGCAGCTCCATAAAATGGGCCTCATACTCGGGCACCTTACGACTGTCTTGTCGTAAGGTGTTGAACTCATTGAGCTGACACTCAGTGAATTCCTCTGAAAGGTATTTCTCTCGGAACCATTCCTCGAACAGTTCCCATGACACGTCTTTGACGACCATGTTCAACTGCAGTAGGAGCGTCTTCCACCATAGAAGAGTGCTTCCTTTCAGTTGGAAGACTGCCATGCAGACCTTCATGTTGGAGGTATAATCGTGAAGTGCAAAGCACATCACCATGTTCTCCAACCATGCCTCGATGGCTACGCCATACAGGGAACCAAAGAACTTGGAAAATTTGACCTTCTCGAGTTCATGGTGAATGCTACCAGTACCGACCGGAGCATGCAGTGAAACCTCAGCGGGTGTCAACGCCCTGGCTTCATCTCTATCCAAACGGCTGATCAGTACTTCATTCATAAGTGTGAGCAATAAGAGAATTCAGTTCATTTTCAGGTCGAGTCGTGTCACCAAATTTATATAGAATTCCATTTGGGTCGAGAACCCTCTGACAACGATCGAATGGCCTTTCTTCAAATCACGAACCTAGAATCAATCTGGCCAAAATTACACCCTATTTGAGTTAACTGGGGAATAGACAACATATTGGAACTGATTTTTGGCACATGATAAACATCGACAATCCTCCCATGTCGATAGGTAACATCACCTTGACCAACAATATCGAGAGAAAAAACATCATTGACATAAATCTTCCTCTACTTGGAATCATTCAAGGATGTGAACAAGGAGGCATCTTTAGCCATATGATGTGTGCACCCTTATTCAACTACATATTTTTTCTATGCATAATGAGATAGAAAGGCTTGAGAAGTCCCGATTTGGAAGGTGAAATTATCAGCAAGTCGTCGTACAGAGGATATGTCTCATTCAAAAAATGTAATCTTCTCCTATAAATTTGATCTATTCTTATAACAGGCCTTCTCCACATGTCTAGTATTTCCACAGTTATGACATGTCTTCTTCTTTTTACTTCGTTGGGGTGCATCTATTTTCCCCTTAGGTTTTTGGTCGAGGCCTCCATGTTTTTGTGTAGAGGTATCAAACCGTAGTCTTTCCCTGTAATTTGACTTGACTTTTACCTTAAGCAAGTGGGATTGATGTTTACCACCAAGATTTCCTTCGTCAAGTATTCTATGCTGATCAATAATCAAAATAACACAAAAATATTTAAAGGTAGAGTCCTTACCATCTTTGTTGTGTGATTTCTAGTTGGTGCGGAACGCTGACAAAAGCACATCGAATGTTGTTCTCAAATTCATTAGGAATATCTTGATGATTTTTCCAACTTTCTTCTGATAATTCTTTCGACATTTGCCCAATTTCAATTGCATTTCTTTGAGATGTGCTAAATAGTCATCTATTCTATGAAAAGAATGAGGATTGAGAGAGATCGACTCTTTCTCCATGTTCATGATGTGGCTCTCATCGATTATGTTCAACAACAACTTCAACTTCTTTCAGACCTGATGAGGGAATTTGATTGCACTGATGTGAAACTCAATCTCCCATGATATATAGGTCCTCATGAACCCCATAGCCTCATCCTTCTTTCCATCAACAATGAACTTTTCCTAATTGTTTGTTGGATTTGGAATCACAATCTTCCTATATTGCCATAGTCTTTTACTCTTCAACAGGGTCTCCATGTGTAGTTCTCATACTATGTAATTTGATATCTTCATAATAACAGGATCAATCTTCGAATCCATCTTCGATATCTAGACATAAATTGTTATGTTTCAATAAGATCCAATCAACAACCACCATCCCCAAATCAATCACTTAACATATCTGACTCAACAAGGTTTGCAGATAGCAGGTGAGGTTTTAAACCATCAGCTCTAATACTCTGCTGAGGAATATGGTGGAACCTTACATGAAATAGAAAAGACAGTACTACAGATAATCGAAGAGGAAATAAAATTTGAAGGAAAAAGGTGGCGTCTAAAGACACAATTACAACATTTAAGCAAAGAAGACTATGATTAGAATATTTCAATGCATATTATATCTTCATATCTCCAATATATGATATCACTTTGATCGCTTGTTGATAATGAACCATGGGATCTACTATTTATAGCCTCAATATTTAACCACTTTATAATTGTTGGTTGTTAGAGTTGGCTCTTCCAAATCCAGGTTTCCTAATCAACTCGATAAGGATGCTCAATCCAATCAACTATTTGTCCAATGCGCAGTTAATTGATGGGTTGGTTGATCCCAGTGGTGATTTTAAGAACCCCCCCTAAATTTATATGTATAATAATGGGGTGAATCCCTATGCTACATAGGAAAAATTGAAGGCTATTCTATCAATAATATAATATGTATATATAATTTTTTGGTGAATATTTTAGTCAATTATATAATCTTGTAAAATCTTGGCGAATCTTTCACTGAATTATAAAAACTTGTAAAAACTTTGTGAATCTTTCATTGAATCATAAAATCTTGTAAAATCTTGGCGAATCTTTCACTTAATTATTAAACCTTTAAATTTTTGGTGAATTTTCTGTAAAGAAGTGTTCTTCCTTGTCCTGTATGCTGGCCTAGTTAATATATCATAAAATTCGTATGCCATATGATGGATGATATAATAGAAGGTGTTCTCGCATAACCTGAAAATTTGCAGCTTGTGTGTAAAGATCCACGAGATCCACTTTTACAGCTGCTTCGCATGGTATGAGAGTCTAGAGATATGCCAAAGTGTAATAAACCACTCATGAAATATAAAAATTCAATTTCCAGCGTGTATATAAATCAAATGATAGTCATGCAACAACCAAATGTAAGCATCATTTCTACTTTATACTTAAACTATCAGTATATTCCATATAACATGGTTTTTTTTTCCATTTCAATGCATTAACGTAATTCCTTTATTCCTTTCTCCCTTCCCTCTTTCTTCCTGGCTTGGGAAGTATCAATATTACTAATTTATACTCCTAAACAATAGTTTTAGTATATTTAAGTGCATAAATTTCAAGATATTACAAATATCATAAACCAATGAATAAGGAATAGATTGTTTCAAAAGGGTGCAAAAGTTGGCCTTCATTATGTGTGCTAAATGGTTTCTAAGACACTTTGGATCAAAAACATTGAATTGAAAGCATTGACATTTGCCAACTTCCAAATGTAGCACGCAGTAAAGAAAGGAAATGTTTCTTTCAGCAAAGTACAACCTCAGTTCTTTAATCCTCAATTTGATTAATCAAATACTACTTAATACACCATATACAAGAGTAATAGTTCTAATCCAACATACCTTTTTCATCCCATACACAATAATAACAAGCCTAAGCCACCAAATCTTCAATAGGGAACCTTTCCTTAAAATGTATTGAATTCTCAATGACATTGGTCAAGCATCTATTTTGTAAGCATGTAGAGACATTATTTAGTATCTAGTGCCCTGTGTAGATACAAATATAGGAAGGTACACTATCAAAGTTGCATGGTTGCATTAGTATTTGCTTGTTGTCTCAGATCATCTGTGATTGTTTTCTCAAAATCATCCTGAGTATAGGGACATGTCACTTCTAGCATTCTCATAAACTGTGAAGAAAGTCCCATCTCATCCCATTTATGTTTTATTAACAATGTTTCCAAGTAAAATGGTGATCTAGGTGGCAGTTAAGGCCTTTTTATAATAGCCCCTGAATTTAGAAGTTTCAGGTCAAATCTGAAAATCACATGGTTTGATCCTTTCCCAGCTATTGTTTTTAGGGTCCATATCACTTTCCACATTATATATCTCAACCATAGTTTCCCAATAAGCTATATTTCATCCAAATCAAAGTTTGGAGTGAAAAGTTAACAATTCGAGGAAATCAACTATTGCAACTAAAACTTGGGGCACTCAACTCTTGGCCTTCCACCTACTTTGTCCTTGGGCTTTCCATATTATTTTCCTTTCATTTTATGTTGTATATGTTAATGAATAAGGGCATCACTCTCTTGCATGAGGATTTTGGCTAATGGGAGCAGGATGCATCTCTTCTTAGAGATTGCTACCACCATTGTACACAACCAATAGAGAATAAAATTTATGTCCACTACAACATTATTGTGTTCTATTTGTGCATTTGTCTTTAGTCATTTCATTCACTATTATACACATTACATTTCTGAAAAATAATGTCTCCACTAGATTCCCTCCATAATCTAGATGACGATGTGATTATAAATTAGTGCAACTATGAAAAGTAGAAATTTAGAATCTATTTTCTACAAAAGGATGCAAATCAAAGATTTGATTCTCACTTCAAACAAATATATAATATGTAAAGGACATATATTTACCTCTTTATTTGGAAACACTCCTCAATTTCCCCCCAAAGATGGCACTTAGTTCTGACTCCATAAAAAAATTTGTTCTAATTATTTCAGTTCGATTCTTAGGGACAAGAATCTCCCAATCATCATTGCCATTGACTGTAACCAATGAAATTTTGTTGCCACCAGAGCCATTTAGGTCAATACCTTCCAATTAAATTAGTTCATTGCTAAGAAATTCTTGAGCATCTTCTTGTGTGGGCCTTCCTAAAGGACTGAGAGGTTGGTCAGGACTAAAGGTTTTAAATACAAGATCAAACATGGTCGGATAAAAATACCTTCCCACCTCAATCCCTCCCGCTTCCTTTACATTCTTTTTCATATATTTGTCAATATCGTAGCTTATAAATTCAATTTGGGTGATGTTGGGCACTTTGAAAACCAAGAAACTATTGTTGGGCTATCTGATAATTCTAGGGGCCATGACATTCTTCTCTTGGGTAAACAAGAAGGTGTAGATTTCCCAATTTTATTTTAAAAAGTCCAATCCAATCCATATTCTAGTTTTGTAGCAATTGGTTCATTAAAAATTTAATGCTACCTCCACACTAACAATCTTACTAGCGTGTCAGATTCACAAAGTAAAATAATAGTAGTTGATGAGCTAGGATGGCATATTGAATACAATACAATGAGTGTTTCACATTTGGGTTACTTTTTTTGATGTTCATGGTGGAGGGGTGGATCTTATATTTCCCATCATGAAAATGAGATAGCTCAAATCTCTACTTCTTGTAATGACAACATTGTGCCTTACTGGATTCATAATGGCTTTGTAACAGTTGGTGTTGAGACTATGTCTGAATCTTTAGGAAACTATGCCACACTTCACTTTGAAGGACTATGAAAATTGTTTGTGGTTTTCAAAAGAAAGTTGAGGAAGTCCTATATGACCCAGAGACACTGGAAAATGTTGTAAAGCTTGCAAAAAAGTCTCTGTAATAATTTTCCATTTGATTTAAATGCAAAGGATTATGTAATGGAAGAAACAACAATGATTTTAAGTGTAAGCTAGGTATAGGAAGAAATACCCCTCAGTTGGATGCAGATAGATTAAGCTTCAGAAGATGTTGAGCATGCATTAGTAAAAATTGTGGAATGATACTTTTATTTTGAAGCAAGATGCAATGAAGAGGGATATTTAACAAATTCGTTGAATTTTTGTTGGGAATTATGTTTATATGTTGTATAAGTTTGACTATAACAGTGACCAAACTAGGATCCATCCCCTTTCTTTGCATTTGACAAGGCGTTTCAGGGCATCCCCAACATGCCAATTTTGGGCTTATCTAATAATGGTTTCCTTTCACAACACTATGCTTCTTTGGAGGATTTCATCAAACACTTGGATTGAAAAATCATATTCACAATGGAATCTGTTAGCACTCCTTAGTTTCCCAAGGCTGAGAAAAGAAACCAAAGAGGTAACCACAGACCAATCTTTAGGATTGATTAGCTAGCCCTACCAACCCAGAGAGGGCTCTCTCATTTATATCAGCCAACTAAATGATTGAATGAAGAATATGTTAGGCTAGGTATTAATCTAACAAATGGATAATTTGATTTTTTGGAGATGAGAAAAGAGATGGAGTCATCTTTTCAAATAAGTCATTGTTTTTATGAAACCCTAATGAACTAGAAACAAGGATGCAACTGTGGAAAAGGAAATATAGAAGTAAACATTGGTATTTTGATTATTTGGTTGTATTATAGTGGTGATGGAAAGCAAAGGAAAGTGTAAATTGAGCATAAATTTCATATTAGTTCAATTTACAAGTTGAAGGTGTAATAAAAAATGGTTAACTTAAAACAATACAGAGCATAAGATTGAGTTCTATAAATCACTTATTAAGTTGAGCATGAAGACAATTAAAGTATGGATATCATAAAATCTATCATATACAGTAGAGAAACATTACACAATTGAAGAAAAAGACTCATACCAATGATCAAATCACAAGAATCTCTTCACAAGTCTACAAACTATCTCTATGTTCAATTTAGGAAAAGTACAGGCATATGTTGTTCCTTGGCTCTCAAAATATCAGACATCCCACCTATAATACATTTAATTACATTCATATATAATGAAAGAAAGTTGAAATCTTCCTAAGGAGGTCAAATTCTACTCCAAAAAGTCAAATATATGCATCTATCCTATCATCGCTAAAACCTAGGAGGAGTTAGAATTGATTTTCCTCCTTTTCCTAAACTACTTGAGCTTATCCTTTAAAGCATCCAATACATGAATTCAACCTTATCAAATAGAAATTATATTTACCAAGCCTTAATAAACTTTTTTTTTACCATTTACATTCACCAAATTACCATTTAACTATTTACATGGAGTAAAATATTTGCTACATAGAAGCACAGTGAATTTGCCAGAAGCACAGTGAAAAATGGGGGTCAAATATGAGATGATATATCTTTAACCCTAATACCTGTGTATAAACGGAAAGATTTTTTGTATATGAATATTTTTTGGAAATAAACCTCTTTTGGTTTCCCAAAATTCTACTCCAGTTCTGCATAATATTCTCTGCAAAAGGATGACTAAAACAGGCCTTTGTGCATTCAGAAAAATAGGTTGTAAATACGTTCATGGATATCTCACCCTGTAATACCTGTGCAAAAAGTGATATAGGTTATTTTACTTTGTCCTATTATGAAAAAAAACCTCCTCCAATTTCCAAATATTCATCTCTAATGGGTCACAATCGGCTCTGCAAATATGTGACTAAAAAAATAAAAACTTTGATGTTTGTTCACACTCAAAGTGCAATCAAGTGCCAAATTTGGTTTTTGGAGAGGCTTGTTGATCCTTGATGTAGATGAATATATGCCTTGGAGTATGGAACATGATGATGTAGCTCTAATAGACTTTATCAAATCAATACTCTCTGCCATGGGTTTCTTAAATGTGGTTTTGTTCTTCCAATGGAGGTAAGGTGTTCCTCTAAAATGGCAGTTGCATAATAATTCTAGGCACTTGAAGACTAAGTATCAAGCCACTAAGAATAATGTGAAGGAAAATAACTACAGAATGTTGTGGCAAATACGTTGAAGGAATCTCAATCTTAGACAGGGGTTGTGATAATGTTTAGCATAAGTGAATCAAATCATCAAGTCATTGTTTAGGAGGTAAGAAAGTTCAAGGTTTCAGCTCACTATTGGTAGTTGAACATGATCCAAGGTTTTTTCGACATTAGGATTGATCATGTTTAGATTACTGTGATGGGACATGTTCATATTGTTACTAGTGAGTTGAGTCACTTAAGAAAAAGTGGTGCATGCAACATGCCAAAAAATTATGGAGGTGGAAGATTTGTCAAGTAGGCTAGATTTATTGCAAGAGGATTGTAAAAGTGTTTGGAAGATCTTGGAGCACCTGTCACCCATAGAAATATTGCCACTCAACCATAGGCCAAAGCCACCCCCGGGCACCTTAACCTTGACAGAGAATCATTGAAGAAGCAAACCCTAGGCTAAATAGCCAAACAAGATAGCACACCTCTCTCTAGGAATAGTGCACCAAGAAAGAATAACGAGAATATCCCAAGCAGAAAGTCCAAACCATAACCAAGACAGAATCCCAGCCAAAACCGAAATCTGCTAGTTGCAACAGCTGCAACTACAGTTCTACTTCTTCTCCAAACTTGCACACTACTGCAGTTGTGTGGTGTGTGTACAAATGAGCTCAAGAGCCCTTTATTTATAGTCATCCAAGTAACTTAGTTGGGCCAACTTCTTCTCTTGGAGACCTATAACTTAATATAAATCAATCTCTTGAGCCTACTAGTCTTATAGGGTTATTTAGGGTTTCTTCTTGCTTCCCAGAATATTCTCTTCTCGTCAGGTTTACACATGGAGGTAAATACCTCCCACAGCTACCATAATGTCAACATTGGGAACTCTCCAAATCACCCTTCTCTTTAAATTATGGGGCTTGCATCCAATCAAAGGACAAAGAGGTTTGATTAGTTTGGGTAAATGGGATTTTACCATTCATACAATGATATTGATGTGTACAACCGATGTTAGAAATTACCCACCTAAGAACATGGATTCAATTTAAACCCCATGCTTCTCACAACCTAGAATCAAAAATCACCAATGAACTTGATTATTTTGAGTTGTTGTATAAATGAAAAATGCATCTGGGACCACTGTACAACTTCAAAGAAAACATCCAATCCAGCAATGCTCAGAATTTTCTCTAAAACAAAAGGTAGGTGCAATGAATGTTCACGAATTCCCTTTGTTATGTTATCAGACATGTTTACAACATGGGGATGACCTTGCAACTCTAACAACCCCTATTATATTGGTGGAAACATGTGTGAATATTAACCCCGGAAGAATTACAAATCATTCTGTGGTCGAAAATAGAAACTAACAATAATAAGCATATCAGATGATGTTGTGTAAGCATAAAATGCATAAGAAAAATCCCCAGTATGCAGAACATAATAAAAGTACAAAACATCATGACTCTGCCCAAAATAAATCTTTTATACATGCATGGAAAACCATCTGCAAAGATGCATTTTTTTGTTACTTTTCCAATGTCATCTCATTTTTTCTGCAATAATTTCCATGCATTCATTTTGGAAGAAAATCATGAAGCTAAAGTTACAATAAGCCTCAAGTGCCCTATAAACAGAGATAAGTCTTTATTTTAAAGGAAAACAATGTTTACCAAAAAAGTTATATTTTAAACACATGGTATGAATAACTAATAGTTCTCACATTACGCATGGAGAAAATCATAAAGAAATTGTACTGTGTTAGTTCCTACTAATACCCTTGCAAGAGGGATTCATATATCATTGCTATAAAATGAATCCATATGACTCATGTGATCCAGATAAATACCCATTAGCTCAATTTGAAGTACCAACAACAAAAACATTATGTTGCATCTTGAAAAGTACTTAGAAAAATAAACTACTCTATGCACAACATGCCTCTTTTGAATTAGATTCAAGATAGCATATTGACTACTCTGAAATGTACTTTTCCTTTTCATAATTCTCCTTTTGTTGCTTTCCAGGAGCAGTGATCTTGAAGTTTTCTGAAAATGATTTACCAGGGCACAAAGGTATCCATTTGAGACAATTTGTGGAAGCAGTTCCCTATCCAAGTGCTAGATATAAAATATGGACATCTTAGACTTCATAATATATACTCTATTTTTTGGAAACAGTGGTCATGCTATAAATTCTGCCTCCAGGTAAAGCCAAGGTTTTTTTCAAATGTAATAGAAAGTAATTGTTTTTGTAAAGAATAAAACAGAACAGACTAAAAATTTCCATGAAATAGTTTGTACTAAATATCATTTATCAACTTATGAAATCAGATGACCCCATATGACTAAACAATGAAATTATGTGATCAGTTTACAATTTCCAAATCTCAACTTCAAAGTTGAAGCTGAGATTATGGAAAACTAAAAGTAGATCCATACACCCCACATATCACCAAAAGGAACATAAACTTACCAATAACTAAAAATAGATTTAACCTATTTTAAGAATAAGAAATGTTTACAAAATTAAATGTTCTTCAACCAAGTGGACACAGAAGCCTTGACACAGGATATTGAAAAGGCTGAAAACCATCACAATGCAGAATAATGGGGAAAAAGGGCACACAGGCCAATATATCCAGTTATGAAGGCTGCAAAATCATCCACTAATACAACTTTCATGCCCAGTAAACCATTTTAAGAACCTAAATTTAAATTAAGCCTAAAAATACTCATAAATTTAAACAGATAAAAATTACTTCTAATTAATTTCTTTCATTCATCATATAAGTAGCAGAAATTCATATAAGCAACAAAAATCTAAATAACAGCATGCTAATAATTTTAAATAACCATTACATATTCATGAGAATGTGTACATAAAAATACTTCTGTCTGATGCTAAATTCCCGACCTCTGAATGTCCTCCCTGTTGTTTTTCCCTGCTTCTCTACCCAAACTGTTGCTTTGACCGAATTGTGCCCCAAAACTGAGTTTTCCTCCCTGCCAACTAGGAACAGAACCTATGTGGCTCCCTAGCTCTAGGATACCGTAAGGAATCCTGGCCCCTGTGCCCAAAACCCCCAGCAAAACGGTGCCCCCTACAATGATACTCAAAGATTGTAGAACTCCCCCCACAGAACCACAAAATCCAGGCCAAGAAACCAACACTCTGCCCCCTCCAAAATGCTTCCTCCCATCATATCCTTCCTTCACCGACTCTTCCCCCTCATTAATTTCTTTAGCCTTTTATTCAATGTCGTATCCTCTTATTTAATGTTTCTTATCCCCTCCGTATACGTAAGTCTTAATAAATTAAATTATTAACCCCTTTAACTTATTACCCATGTCATTGAATGTGATATTTAATCAATCAATTAATTAATTAATTAATCAAAAATTATAAACAATTAATTAATAAATGAATATTATTAATGATAATCAATATTTAATTAAAACCATATTAGGACAATTAATTATCAAATTAATTATAATTAATAATCCCTATACATCTATTTAAGCAGGGTTGTTACATACACCCACCCTTCAGGAAACTGCGTCCCGAAGTTAAGGTATCTCATGGTACAAAGGAAAGAAGTATGGTTCACACATTCATAACAATTAACCGACATTATTAGTAAGTAAGTCAAGAAAAATCATACAGACTAGTGTGCATGTACAAGAAATGCATGTGTAGCTAGTACATACAAGTCTCGTGCATGTACTAATAATCAATAACTATCACCCTTTAGTAATTTATGTAGGCATCCAATCCAATCAACAAGACTAGTCTTTTATAAAAGACAATAAACCAATCAAATGTTTGAGAAATCATTTAATTACAATTATCTAGTTCAACAGTTTTATTTAGACAACTGTGGTTTAGTTACGTAATTATGAATATTCATATATACACATTTTCTTTTTAGAAGGGAAAACATTTAAATTTCACCATCAGACAAATCTCCATACTTTCTCAACTATTTCTACTCATCCTTCCTCCCTAACTTACTTCCATCTCCATTCCTATCCTTCCTCTGCTGTACTATCTTGAAGTGTCAACTATATTGACCTAACTCCAAATAGAACCCGTAAGCGGAAGTGTCACTATCTCGACCAAGCTTCCCCAAAAGACAACTGACAGTCATCATCACACGTCTAGGGGAGCGTGAGCTAACACCATCCTCCCATGACTTCAGGTTTCATAGGATACACGGTGGGAAATGACTCCACCCCTCCTAACAGGACTAGTGTCCACACCCTACAATGGAGGATACACAACGGGAAATGCCTCCACCCCTCCTAACAAGACTAGGTGTTATCACTGAAATTTCGTCCGCACATGGCGACAAGAACTCAGCATCGTCAAAACAGTAATGAAGTCATTCATGGCATTGAATTAATTTCACAGCATTCCAAAAAGGTCAAAAACTATACAAAGTAGCACAAAATTGAAGAGAGCTTTACAGAAGTTGGGCGCGCACGCACATGCGCAAAAAATAAACGTAGCATGTGCATATACGCGCACGATGCGCGTCTGTTAGCGTAAAAATCTGTGCACCTGCTAAACAACGCATTTATTGAAGTGGTCGGCCTCCCAACCACTTATGGATCATCTCCCAAGCCGATTTGACCCTCAAATATGAGCTGAATCCGAATGGTAGGCTTATGATCTAATTATGCCCTAAATAGCTTCTTTTCACACTACAAAGGAGTTACACAATAACCCAATGCAATGCTATAAAAATCCATGAAGAAACCTCATTTTCTCAAGGAATTTCATGTAATGTTATGCTGCCTATATTGTTTTAAGGACTCCATCCTTGACAAGATCACGTTGGCACCATTTCATTGAGCAATCCACCTCTCTATTGAGTGGATTTGCAAAGGAGTTCTTTCATCACCATTTTTATTTTTCTTGTTGTAAGGAGAGCAAGTTTGTGAGGGTCCAAGAGCCTTCCTTTGGAGGAAGAAGGGACTCATAATCCCCTCTCTTCATTGTGATTTGATTTCATCAATAAATCAGCCTAAAAACATTGGTGATATTGGTCTTTTTGTGTTTGTTATCTCTATATCCATATGCTTATGATTTTGGTTTGTATTAGTTTAATTCTTGCTTATAGTTTTGTTTTTCTTTCTCTAACTCTTTCCTCTACAGCTGTCATGCTTAACAAGACCCAACTGGGCATGTAAGCACCTCTTATTTTCTCACCAAGGTGGCGAAAAGGGTGTAACAGATTGGCGACTCCACTGGGGAAAGGTATCGAATTCCTACCTCATTTGGGTTTATTTTGCTCTTCTTTTAGTTTGTTTAACTTGCAGGTGCACAAACCGGCCTCAACCAACCTGCTAACCAGTCAATTTCAAGGAGAATTGAGAGAAATCCATTCGGATTTTCTTTCTCGTCCATTTGTTACAGGTGCACAGGTATTCTACCCCACAGACGCGCATCGTGCGCGCATGCACTTAAACAACAACTTTTCTCTGCGCGCATGCACATTCTGACTTAACTCTATTCGCACGCCTGTGCTCTGTGCGCCTCTGTCTACACTAGGGGCCGCGCATTTGATCAAAATCTCACATTGTAAGTTGTTGGGATGTGGGGAAGGCCATTTGCCTTCTTAAAAATGATGTTAAGCATGCTCTAAACACTGCACTACACTTAGTCCCCTCATCATATAAAGGGGTTAGTCGAGCACACATAGGCACTTAGGAGGATAAAAATCAATTTCCCTTATTTGATTTTTTCCACATGGATGGCTTGCTTTGACTTACAATCTAAGGTGAACATCAATTTTAATCATATCTAAGCTTACATTGGGACTAGAGGTTGAATTTACAATCGTTTAGTATGCTCTTCTCTCGCGCCTTCAAGCGATCTTGAGAATCAGAAAGAGGTTGTGAAAACAATTTCATCTCCCTTAAACAAAGTTTAAACCTTTAGGAGAGGACAAAGGCCCTTCTTGGGACCCCTATTAGTTTTCTTTTTCAAACATATCTTAATATTGTAACGGGCCCATACATGCCCACATGTCACAAAGATAGGATAGTGTTTGGAATTTTGCTTTCTTAGATCAAAACACTAGGAGAGTTTAAAGGTTTGTAATGGGCCCATACATGCCCACATGTTCAATCTAGGATAGTTTCATGCTTTTTCTAGATTACATCACAATAGGGAGTTAAAGGATAGTAATGGACCCACATGTCCACATGATAGCTTCCTAGGGATTTTGAATTCTGCAAGGTTGTACCAAAGGCATTTAGTTAATTAGGTAATTAAACTCTTGTAAGGACCAAGCGAAGTCCACATGCAGCAAGGTGACATCTAATTCACTAAAATTGGCACACTTTCACTCACACACAAAAGTCACTTCTCACTCACATAGATTCTTCTTGAAACGTGGAGGTCAAAGTAAGTTTCCTCCAAAGGGATTTCGAAAATACCCCATCTTTTCTTGACGAGACTATCCACTCCCACTTTTAAATCAACGAGGTTGGTTTGCACTACCAACCTCACAAAACAACTTCATCTAAAATATTTCTAAAAACTCACTAAGTTTTCCTCCACAGGAGGTGCCAAAAGAAATTTTTTAGTCTAGGTAGGATTTCGGGGATAGGCATCCAAATAACTCCCCGTTATCTGGTTCTCANTGTACCAACAACTTAACATTAAAGTTTTCAAGTTAGAAATAGATCTCATAATATCCCATAATTCAATTTCGACACCCATTCTTAAAATTATCATTTACAAAATAGATTGCATCATATCCATCATTATTCTAATAGCATTTAAAATTTCATAGGATTCTCATTCACACAGTATGTCGCCTCATATCCATCATCATCAATAACAATTAGACATTCATAGAATTTACATTCACATAGTAGACCGCATCATATCCATCATCATCAATAACAATTAGACATTCATAAAATTTACATTTTCACAATATATCGCATCATATCCAAATACATATAAACATTCATAAAGGTTCATACGTCTTAAAAGTTCAAGTGTATCATTTAATAGTTTCACTGTAAATAGAAATAAAAGTGTTTAGGCCTCAGGTAATCCTGGTTGTCTAAGTCAAAAGGTCATGTTACATACACCCAAGCTTCGAGAAACACATTCTCGAGGTGGTCAAAAAAAGCGAGGGATAATCTCGACGTAGTGTTTCGGCATCCTCCCAAGTAGCATCTCCTGGACTATACTTGTCCCACTAGACCTTAACTTGGTATACCAGACGGTTCCTCAGCTGTCAGACTCTAAGTTCCAATATGCGTAACGGTTCTACCGTGAGGGTTCCCACGTCCGCTACCTACAATTCCTTCCAATTTAGTTTATGTGATTCATCAGCAACATAATGACGTAAAACAGATACATGAAAAGCATTATGATTTTTATGAAAGTGGGGTGGCAATACGAGATGATAGGCAACGAGTCCAATTTTCTCTCAAATTCTGAATGGTCCTATAAACTGAGGTGACAACTTTGTCCCCTTCCCGAACCATATGGTACTCTTATTAGGCCTGATACGAATGAAAACCTAGTCTCCCACTTCATAACTTTAGTCAGTCCTGTGTGCATCCTCATAACTTTTCTACCTATCATGTGCTTCCTTTAGTCTCTGCCTTATCTGAATCACTTGTTCCTCCATCTCTTGAATCAATTCTGGCCCAACGGTTACTCGGTCTTCTAGTCTATCCCAACTCAATGGTGTTCTGCATGGCCTTCCATATAGAGATTCGTAGGGTGGCATTACAATGGAGCTATGAAAACTATTATTGTAGGCAAACTCTACCAAAGGTAGGTACGTCTCCCACTGGGTTTGATTATCCATGACATACATCCTGAGCATGTCTTCCATGAATTTATTTACTCTCTCAGTTTGCCCATCAGTTTCAGGATGATAAGTTGTGCTTAAGTTCAACTGAGTCCCCAACGCTGACTGCAAACTTGTCCAAAACCTAGAAGTGAATCTGGAATCCCTATCTGAAATTATCTTCTTAGGTATCCCATGCAAACAGATAACCTCGCTTACAAACACACGTGCCACATCAGTGACATCGTAATTATCTCTAATTGGAATAAAATGAGCACTCTTGGTTAACTTATCAACTATCACAAGAATGGAATTGTGTCTATGAAATTTGAGTGGCAACCCCACAAAAAAATCCATAGAGATGACTTCCCATTTGGACATAGGAACATCATGTGGTTGTAGGAGGCCTATCGAGTGATGGTGGTCTTCTTTCACTTGTTGAAATTCTAGGCACTTGGTGATGAAATGGACTACATCGTGCTTCATGCCTACCCAGAAGAAGAGCTTCCTCATGTCCGCGTACATCTTCTTCACACCCAGATGCACACAGTAAAGTTCTCTATGGGCTACCTTCAGTATGATGCTTCGAATATCCCCACTTTCAGGGATGTACATCCTTCTCGATATCTCAATAGTCCATTTGATTCCAACTATATCCTTCATACTTTGGATTTAATTGCCTCTCACTCTGGGGGTTTGAAGTAACCTCTAAATACCAATTGTCTCCTTGGAGTTGTGTCAACACATGTTCCCTCAGATTGACCTTTAAAGGTACCAAGGAGAAGACACGTGATCTCCTACTCAAGGCATCTGCAACCACATTTTCCTTTCCCTTGATGTATGAAATACCAAAATCGTACTCAGTCATAAACTCACTCCATTGCCTTTGCCTGGCATTCAAATCCATTTGAGTGAAGAGATGTTTTAAACTTTGATGGTCCATTTTGAGCTCAAAGTTTCGCCCCACAAGATACTGCCTCCAAAGTTTCATTGCTAGCATTACAGCTGCCAACTATAAATCATGAGTCGCGTATAGCTCTTCGTGTTTCTTCAACTTCCTTGACACATAAGCTATCACTCCTCCATCCTGCATTATCAAGGCCCCCAACCCTTGCTTCGAGGCATCCGTGTATACTGTGAAGTCCTTCTCCATATCCGACACTCGTAGAATTGGCGCACTAGTTAGTAACCTCTTAAGCTCGATGAATGCACTATCACATTCTTCTGTCCATTCATACCTGAGACCCTTGCGCTACAAAGTGGTGATGGGTTTTGCTATTTTTGAGAATCCTTCCACAAATCTCCAGTAATAACCTTCTAGCCCCATGAAGCTTCTCACCTCATGGGCATTTTTCGGCACTGGCCACTCCATAATGGCCTTTACCTTTTCTGGGTCCACAGAGATTCCTTCACCGGAAATGATATGACCTAAATAGTGGATCTCGTTCTGGTAGAAGGAA
>SNQJ01S0038012.1:101699-116192 GCA_010110895.2 Picea sitchensis
TAATAATATTAATTAAATATTTATTTATTAATTAATTGTTTATAACTTTTGATTAATTAATTAATTAATTAATTGATTAAATATCACATTCAATGACATGGGTAATAAGTTAAAGGGGTTAATAATTTAATTTATTAAGACTTGCGTATACGGAGGGGATAAGAAACATTAAATAAGAGGATAAGACATTGAATAAAAGGATAAGGAAATTAATGAGGGGGAAGAGTCGGTGAAGGAAGGATATGACGAGAGGAAGCATTTTGGAGGGGGGGGAGAGTGTTGGTTTCTTTGCCTAGATTTTCTGGTTCTGTGGGGGGAGTTATGCAGTCTTTGAGTATCATTGCAGGGGGCACCGGTTTGCTGGGGGTTTTGGGCACGAGGGCCAGGATTCCTTACAGTATCCTGGAGCTAGGGAGCCACACAGGCTCTATTCCTAGTTGGCAGGGAGGAAAACTCGGTTTTGGGGCACAGTTTGGTCAAAGCAATAGGCTAGGCAGAGCAGCAGGGAAAAGAAGCAAGGAGAACATTCAGAGGTAGGGAATTTAGCATCAGACAGAAGTATTTTTATGTACGCATTCTCATGAATATGTAATGGTTATTTAAAATTATTAGCATGTTGTTATTTAGATTTATGCTGCTTATATGAATTTCTGCTACTTAGATGATGAATGAAAGAAATTACTTAGAAGTAATTTTTATCTGTTTAAATTTATGAGTATTTTTAGGCTTAATTTAAATTTAGGTTCTTACACCATATGGGTAATGAAGGTACAAACTCAAATGAACATGGAGAAGGAAAGGAAGAAAGCATGAACTTGGTAGATACCATTAAAAAACTGCAAAAGGATGTCCAAATAGATAAAGATGAATAATGAAAGGCTTATGAAATCCAAGGAGCAACAGGAGGACTTCAACATAAACTTAATGTAGATCTTGACAGAATAGAAAAGAAGATGGATAAGCAGAATGACTCAAGAAGATCAGGAAGTCACATGTCTCCCGATGAGAAAGGAAGAACAAGAAGTGTTGGCATACATCACCATCACTTGTTAGGGTCCTAACCTACACATAGGTAGAACAATATATTCATATGTAATAAAGGTCAATATTAATAAGGACTTTCAATAAAATAGAATAAGGCGGATGTAAGAATACCTAATAGAAGCTTTCGCTTCTAGAAGGATCTTCCTCTATATGCTTCTTTTAATAGACATATTTAGTATAAATAGGAGTCGAGGGTATGAGAACCCTAGCTTGGATAATATTGTAATAGAGCACTACTCAACTAGAGGTTGCCCCCTCGAAGAGGCCTGTGAACATTGCTTTCAGAATCAAGTGTTATTTTTGTTGTTGTTCTTATATCATTTCAGTTCTATTGTGGTGATTGTTCTGGTTATATTATTGCTAGTCTACCATTTCTAGCAATTTATTTTTGTTCTGCATACTTTTTATATATGGTATATTACAAGTGGTATCAGAGCACTTTCCTCGGCAAAAAGTGTGGGTTAAATTTATTTTTTTCAAGGTAGACACGTATTCTGGCGTCTTTAAGCTACATATATCTGGCGTTACACACATAAACCCATGGTTTAGGGATTCATACATGCAGGAAATACAAGTGGTACTTGAGAGCACATCTGTTGGCCACCCTTGTAACCCCTGTTGGTACCCCTTCGAGTGCTAGTGCATCAGACAACACCAATGTACAGATTGGCCTAGATTACCTGAAGCCCTCTTTAGATAAATCGATCGGTCGCCTGACTGTTATAGTGTCACCGAGAACAACACTCGAGAATATACTCTCTAGTACCTGGGTAGTCAGTTACTATGACTAAGGGTATAGTCTGTCCTCCTTAGTTAGTGCCCTGATATATTGGGATGAGTACTACTGTTGGACCCCACACATATATCAGAGAGCTATAGCACAGGGCAAACCCTTTTCTGTAGAACCCTTGAATACTTAACCCTTGGGGATAGAAACATAAAAATAAATAAAACAAACAAGATCTATTGTCACGCAACTGTGTTCGGGTTTTCAAATCACTATATATTTCTTCCTGGTTAAGAATTTGGGCATTTCATCACTGCAGTAAAAAATAGTTTGGGCATTTCCGCAGGTGTAAAAACAAAGTATGGAAATTTTTTCACCATTATTTGAGACCTATTCCATTGGATTCATATCTTCGCCCTTATCACATTCATCCATCTCATTTTTAAGAAAACTTTTTGACCCCACCTGCCCTTTTTCAGTTCCACCATCCTCATGGCCCATACCCATATCCAAGACTTGGAAGCTCGCTTCAACACCTTTCAATCTGGTCTCATCAAGACCCAACAAGAAGTGAAACAAAGCAGTGCCAATGTTGTCACCATCAATACAACCATGCAGTCCTCAATGGAGGAAATCAAACAAGACATCACCACCCAGCTTGAATTTGTCTTTTCGGCACTCTGCACCAAACTGCATATCCCTACAGATAACCCTTCCTCTTCCTCACCTTCACATACTGAAGGTGACCATTCCCCTCATTCCCATAACTTTCAAAACCATCACTTTCAATGTGACCTACACCTTCCGTGGGTGGATGTGACCAAATTTGATGGCTCGGACCCCACTGGTTGGGTAACCCAAATGGAACATTATTTCTCTTTATATGGCATTACAAATGACTTGGCCAAACTCTGGTATGGTTTTCTCCATCTAGATCAAGAACGTTGGCAATGGTGGCAATGGAGAAAAACTTCGCATCAAGGGTATATTGCTTAGACACACTTTATGGCAGATCTTTATGAATGATTTGACACTGAAACCAACCATTTGGGTTGATTGAAAAAGTTGAAACAATTAGGAACAAGGGAAAACTTTATAGCTTCCTTTGAGTGCCTGGATTTTAGAACAGAGGGCATGTCTGATGCCTTTTTCCGAGAGTGTTTTATCAGCAGCCTCAAGGATGAAATTCGGGCCCATGTCCTCATGGCTCGTCCTCAAAGTTGGGTGGAGGATACTAAAAGAGATAAAGAAGCACAACAGGTTGTATCTTCTCAAAACCGAAAACCCTCCTTAATCCCTCACCCTAAACCAGTAAATCCCACTACCCCCTCTGCTCCACTAAATATCCAAAAATTGGCCAGGGATGAAATGGTTGAACACCAACTCAAAGGCCTTTGTTATAACTGTGATGAAAAATATTTCTCATGCCACAAGTGTAAAGAACAAAATATTTTTATGGCCATGTCCAAGGACATTTCAGAAGAGGATGTAGAAACTCCCCTTGTGTCTGAGTCACCTGAATCCACTGACATAACCCTATTGGCATGTTTACAAGAAGGTATGCTTGTCATTGATGGAAATATCAGAGTATGCATCGATGGAAAAACATGAACTAAGTAAGCTCAGGAGGAATTAACAAAGAGTCAAATGTAGTGTGAAGTTGTGCTTGTTCATTTGATGGAAAACAAGCAGGCAAGGAAGACCAATAGCGCAACAATGATCGAACGAAAAGATCGAAGTCTTGGTCAAACTCCATTTCAGAGTTTCGGCTACCAGGAGATGGAAATGTCAAAGACCCCTCACAGGAGTCCCAGAGTGCGAAATTCATAATCCCGAAATCCTGAAAGAGGCACATAAACAAATAATTTCACATACCGGGCGTAAAATTCATTTCGGAGTTTCGGATACCGGGAAATTGAGAATTCAAGAATTGAGACTCTTCAACACAGGAGTCCCAGAGTTGCAAAATCTGGAATCCAGAAATCCCAAAAGAGGCACATAAACGAAGAGTTTTGTAGACTGGGAAATAACTCCATTTCGGAGTTTCGGGTACCGGGAGTTGGAAGAGTTAAGACTCTTCATTATCAGGAGTCTCAGAATCACGAAATGTGAAACGCTGACATCCCAGAAGAAGGAGGATGATTTCAGATACCGGGAGTTGGGGATGTCAATAACTCTTACTATAGGACTCCCGAAGTCGTGAAACCCAAAATCGCGATATGCGAAATCACGAAGTGATCTGGGCTGACAATTCCACGAAGTGAATGTGGCAGACCAGGTTAGAAAGGACAGGTGGAATACCATGACACATGGCATGATTAGACAATGACAAGTGTCAATTTGATTTGGCATTTCAAACCACTGGAATTCACATTTCTGAGTGACACGTTGTAGCCACTCGAGTCACGACATGTCATCGAGTGACGCAATACTGACCTCACTCCGGGATTTTTTTCTTTGGGAGTTTTATCACTATCACTCCCCCAAAGTCCTAAAGGATGAAGTCCCGAGGTAGAGAATAACCGTTGAATCATCGAGGGTGTGGACCATTGATCCGACTCCATTTCAGAGCTTCGGATACTGGGAGTTGGAAGATTCAAGTGATGGGACTCTTCATCGGAAGAATCGTGAAAGGCTAAAATGTGAAAAACCAAAATAGGCGCATCGCTTGGAGTGTTGGATACTAGGATTTCAGTTACTGGGAGATGGATATGTTAGAGACTCACATCATAAAGAGTCCTGAAGTGCCAAAATGTGAAAACCTGAAACAGGCGCATCGCTTGGAGTGTTGGATACCGGGATTTCGGTTACCGGGAGATGGATATGTCAGAGACTCACATCATCAGGAGTCACGAAGTGTCGAAACATGAAAACCCGAAACAGGAGCATCACTTGGAGTAATGAATACTGGGAGTAGGAGGAGTCAAGAATAAATACTTTTCATCAGAGGAGTCCCAAAATCGCGAAACCCGAAGTCGCGAAATATCACAGACATGCTCCATTTCGAGGTTCGCGACCTAGAGTGTCAAGACACTTGATCACACGAATGTTGAATGCCGAAATGTTGAAACAACGAAATGAACGTAAGATTCAATGAAGTCAATTCAACGATGCAGATGAGTTTGAATAAGATTGGAGGGCTACTATTTCACTTCACAGTGTAATTGTTAGAAACAAATGATGGTTTCTGCTAGAGGATGAGCTCGTCTATGACATAGAAGACGAAGAGTCTCAACTACCAGAGAAGATGAGGAATCTTGACATAACACCCAGTGATGATGGATGTGTGAAAAAAAATGGCGAGAGAAGATGAAGAGTTTCCATGATGATCAGGCAGAGCACTCGATATGGAGGCAGCATGCAGAAGCATGGCCAGATAGCATGCACAAGGAGGACATAGACTCTAAGTATGTAGAACAAAGAAGAGATGAGGGTTGTTGTTGTGATGAGGGATTGAGGTGTAAAGAAGGGGGAGAGCTCAGCAACAGAAATGAATAAAAGGGGAATGGTGCATTAAAAGAGACATGGGGTAGAGATCATAAAAGGAAAAAGAACAGAAAGTGCAAGGAGTGTGTAGAAGACACTGATGCAGACAGAGCAGCGTAGTGTAGTAGAACAATGATGAGACCGGTAAGCCATTGAAGAAATTTATATCATTGTAATAAGTCATAATAGCAAAGATTTATATTTCAGGGTGGTAGGGAGGACTATTTTCCTCAGAGGTTCAAGTGGGTGCTTGAGAAAAAGGAGTTGTATCTTCCATTTGGTTGGAGCCAGAGAAACCAGGGTGGCAGGGTGGTGCAAGGGAGAATTATTGTTCTCTGTTTTACATATTGGTGTTTGTATGATTGGAAGTTGGTGCTTCCATCCAGTTGGTGCTGGAACATCGGGGAGTTGGTGCTTCCCTCTAGTTGGTGCTAGATAAACCAGCGAGTTGGTGCTTCCTTCTATTTGGTGCTAGAGAAACTAGAGAGTTGGTGCTCTCAACAAGTAGCAGCTTGCAAAATAGAGGTTGCAGCCTCATTATGAGTTGGTGCTCATATGTATGATAATGTAAAGAGTGTAAAGATTACTTATCATATAAAGAATAAGAGGTTTTTACCCTCTATGGGTTTCCTCAGGAAATATCTGTCTCTATGTATCTCATATGTGGGACTAATATTGAATGTGCTATTACTTATTTCCCTGCATTGTTGTGATTGTCATTGAGTACATTGTAAAAAGTTTAAAATAAGCATAATTGTTTAAGCATGGTAACAACTGATTCACCCCCCCTCTTAGTTGTTCAACAGTTGGTATCAGAGCAGGCCCCTTTTATCTAAGGGCAGATCCTAGAGCTTAAACATGTCAAGCCATGAAGGAAATTCAACCAATAAGGCCCCTCTGTTCAATGGAACAAACTTTGCCTTATGGAAAGTTAGAATGAGAACCTACATAATGGCTTTAGGTGAAGATGTCTGGGATGTGGTAGACATTGGTTATGTAAAGCCATTTGTACTAGCTAATAAGGATGACAAGTTAGAATTTAGCTTCAATGCTAAGTCTATGAATGCTATCTTGAGTGGGCTTGCAAAAGAAAAATTCATAAAAGTTATGCATCTAGGAACTGCCAAAGAAATGTGGGACAAACTCATTAATAGTTATGAAGGTAATGAGAAGGTAAAGGATGTCAAGCTTCAAACCTACAGAATGCAGTTTGAAAAATTGAAGATGAAAGAAGATGAAACTGTTGGAAAATACTTTCTGAGAGTAGAAAAAATGGTAAATGCAATGAAATCACTTGGTGAAACAATTGAGGAACCTTCTTTAGTTCAGAAAATCTTGAGATCTCTCCCAGATAGGTTCAATCCGAAGGTCTCTACTATAGAAGAACTAAATGATCTAAAAACCTTGGAGTTTGATCAATTTCTAGGAACATTGACTGCATATGAAATGACAATAGTTAAAGATAAACCTACCTCCAGAGAAGTATCATTTAAGGTGGACAAGAATGAGGATTTTGAGCCCGATGAAATTGAAGAAAAATTTGTGAAGAGACTGAAGAAGGGATCAGGCAAATGCAAAGTTAAACTACCTTTCAAATGTTTCAACTGTGGTAGGATAAGTCATTTTGCAAATAAATGTCCCCATAAAGGAAAGGATCAGACATGTGATGATGAGGAGAAGTACAAACACAGAAATTTCTTTAAAGAGAATAACTTTAAGAAGAAAAGTCTATGTGTAAACAATGATGATGATCCTTCAGATGATGAAGACAATGACTCATCTATTGAAGATAAAATAAATGATTTCATACTTATGGCCAAAGAGTATTATGATAATAACAGCACAGGGAGTGATGTTAATGAAGAAGAATTTGTGGTTGACATGGAAGGAGAACTGATCAGTGCACTGGAAGAGATTGACAGACTAAGAATCAAGAACAGAAAGAAAAGACAATTGTTTATATAGTTCAAGAAAGATAGTAAAGAACATGATGAAGACCTTGTCCAACTAAAATTAGAATTAGAAGAGGCAAAGAAAATCGAAGACATTATGAAATGACAGTTATCAAAAAAAAAGGCAAGATGTGAAGCATTAGAACAAGAAGTAGTGAAAACTAGGAAAGAGATGGAGAAGTTTCAAGCCTTGTATAATCAGAATCTGTCAAGTATCAAAGCCTTAGAAGTATTAGCCACCATTCTGAATCAGCAAAGGAATCCAAAGCTAAAAACTAGTTTGGGTTATGAAGAGGGATCAAGTGGTGGCAAGCCAAGAAACGAAGAACCCATCAAGTTTGTCAAATGTACAACCAATGACAACAACAAACCTGCAGAAAAAAAGGAAGACAATCAGTCGCCTAGGATGAGTAAGGAAAAAGGTGCCAGGACTGAATCTATAGAACAAAGAAATAGTGCGCTCCCTACTGAAAGACGTCATCAACATGGATAAAATCGATTTGCTCAAAGAAGACAACCACCCTTCAGGTACAAAGAATTTTTCTATGGCTATTGTTTCTACTGTTCTAACTTTGGTCACAAAGCTGTAAATTGTTCCTTAAGACTTAGACATGAGTAATTAATATTTCAAAGGAATAAATACTTGCCACAACAGAGAATGATGCAGCCAAACAACAAACCTTCACAGATTGCAATTTGCCAAATTAAGTCTACGGACATGTAACTAAGGAGGTCAAGAAATAATCAACAGTCAATGAGTAGACAACATTGCAACAATAATTTTGACCTATTGAATAATGAGATTGAATGCTAAATCTGTCATAACTATGGACATAAGTCTGTTGACTGTCGATTAAAGAACTATGAACCAGATTTGAATTCCCCTGCTGAAAATGTCAAGTTTTGGAAGAAGAAAGAAAGTGACAAGTGTGATTAGTGTTGTCAGCTCAAAGAAAAATGAACCCTTGGTATATAGACAGTGGATGCTCCAAACATATGACAGGAGACAAAGGTAAGTTTCTATCCCTAAGTGAAAGAAAATCAGGAAAAGTAACCTTTGGAAATGATGCTCTAGGTAAAATGAAGGGTAAAGGGATGGTGAGTTTAAGTAATGGAAAAGGAAAATCCCAAGATGTTCTACTTGTAGATGGGATGAAACATAATCTACTCAGTGTAAGTCAAATGTGTGACAGAGGATGTGAAGTGGTGTTCACGTCCAAGGACTGCAAGATAAAGTCTGTAAACTCAAGACAAGTGGTGGCCAAAGGCATAAGGACAGAAATAATGTATATGTGCTTAAATAAGATAGAGAAGAATGTCATCTAAGCAAACATGATGAAAATTGGTTATGGCATAGGATACTTCGAAATCTAAACTTTGACCACTTAATCAAACTCAGAAATCTCGAGGCAGTAAAAGATCTTCCAAGAATATCAAAGCCCCAAGATTCAATGTGTAAACCCTACCAAGTAGGAAAGCTAAACAGGACACAGTTTAAGTCCAAGAACTTTACTTCAACAGAGAAACCACTCCAACTAGCTCATATGGATTTATGTGGACCATCAAGACAGGAATGTTGATTATTGATGATTACTCCAGACTTACTTGGGTTTCCTTTCTCAAAGAAAAAGATGAAGAATTTGAGAAGTTTAAAATATGTAAGGCTTTAACTAAGACTCAAACAGGCAAGAGGTTAAAGGTAGTAAGATCATACCAAGGAGGAGAGTTTATGTCAAGTGACTTCAAGGAATTCTGTGACAAGAATGGTATCAAGAGAGAATACATAATCCCAAGAACTTCACAACAAAATGGAGTAGTTGAGAGGCAAAATAGAACAGTGCAAGAAATGGCCAGGTCAATGATGAATGAGAAGAACATTGGTCAAACCTACTGGGTAGAAGAAATACACACAATAGTCCATGTTCTTAACAAATCCCACCTCAGAACACAAAGTGACAAGACACCTTATGAAATGTGGTTTGGGAGACATGCTTCAATTAAACACTTCAAAGTCTTTGGGAGTAAATGCTACATAAAGAATAATGATGAGAACCTTGGAAAATATGATGACAGGGTTGATGAAGGTATCTTCTTGGGGTATTCTACAAATAGTAAAGGATATAGATGTTATAATAAGAGGCTGCATAAAATGGTTGACTGTATTGACATGAAAGTCGATGAAGGAATCCCAGCAAGAGAGGTGTACAGAAATGAGTCTTCTATAGAAAACACAGCTACAACAGAAGATGAATAGGTCCAAGAATCAGAAAACAAAGACTCTGAATCAGATGAAGACACAGACACTCAGACAGATTCAAATCAGCAGACAACATCAAATTCCTCCTCCAGAATCACTCAAAAGAATCATCCTGCAAGTCAGATAATTGGTGAAAAAGGCAAAGATGTACAAACCAGGAGAAAGCTAATCAAAAACACCAAACAATCACATATAGCTTTCATATCCATGCTAGAACCCAAGAATTTTAATGAATCTAGCAAAGATGAACATTGGGTTAAAGCAATGAATGACGAACTTGATCAGATTGAGAAAAACAATACATGGGAGATGGTTCAGAGACCGGAAGGTAAAAATATCATTGGTTCCAAATGGTTCTTCAAGAACAAGTTGAATGAGCAGGGACAAGTTGTCAGGAACAAAGCAAGATTGGTCTGTAAAGGCTATGCTCAAATAGAAGGACTGGATTTTGATGAAACATTTGTGCCCATATCAAGGTTGGAAGCTATCAGAATATTTCTTTCCTATGGTTGTCATAAAAGGTTTAAAGTCTATCAAACGGATGTCAAGTCAGCTTTTCTAAATGGAGATTTAAATGAAGAAGTCTATATGGAACAACTGGAGGGTTTCGAACTGTCTGATAACCCTGACTTAGTATGCAAGTTGAAGAAATATTTATATGGATTAAAACAAGCTCCTTGTGCCTGGTATCGTAGACTGGATACGTATCTCAAAGACAAAGGGTTCAAGAGAGGAACAGTTGACAACAACCTATATTCAAAATAGAGGGTAATGATTTGCTCATTGTGTTGGTCTATGTAGATGACATCATCTTCAGATGTAATAAGGATTCATTGGTAAAATGGTTTGCTTCTGCCATGGAATCTAATTTTGAAATGTCTATGATAGGTGAACTATCATTTTTTTCTTGGTCTGCAAATTACTCAAAGGTCTGAAGGGATGTTCATTTCTCAAGAAAAATATCTAAGAGAAATGTTGAAAAGCTTTCAAATGGAAGATTCTAAACCTGTGGGCACACCTATGGTAACTGGATGAAAATTAAGCAAGGATGATGACTCACCTAATGTTGATCAAAGTTCATATAGGTCAATGATAGGCAGCCTGTTGTACATCACAACATCTCACCCAGACATAATGCATGTTGCTGGAATGGTAGGAAGATATCAGTCTGCACCTAAACAAAGTCATTTGCAATATGTCAAAAGAATATTTAGGTATTTGAAAGAAACAATGACTTATGGTCTATGGCATCCCAGAAATCAAAATTTTCAGTTAACTTCCTATTCAGATGTAGATTGAGAAAACTGTGTTGATGAGAGAAAAAGCACCAGTGGAGGAGAATTCTTCCTGGGTGACTCATTATTAGCATGTCTTAGTAAAAAGTAGGGTTCCATTTCTTTATCAACTACAGAAGCCGAGTATATTGTTGTTTCTACCTGTTGCACTTAGGTATTATGGATGATTCAGACACATGTAGAATTGGAAGTAAAATACGCTGCATTGATCCCAATTCATTGTGACAACCCAAGTGCCATCAGTGTGTCTAAGAATCCAGTATTCCACTCCAAGACCAAGCATATACCCATAAAATACCATTTTCTAAGAGAGCAGGTCACCAATCAGGTTGTTCAGGTTCATTACATTTCAACCACAGAACAAATTGCAAACATCTTTACTAAACCCCTAGCCAAGATACCATTTGAATATCTCTGACAGAAGTTGGGCATCATCCCGTCTCACACCTAAGAGAGTTCATCTTGTTAGGGGGTGTTGTGTATTGATTGAATATCTGATACCTCCTAAAAATACTGCAACATCTCAGGGGGAGCATGTTTTTTTTTTTTTGACATTGATGTCAAAGGGGGAGAAAAGAAGTGGTCTGGACCTGATGCTACAATTGGAAGTCAAAACATATTAGTGCAGTCGTTCAGGGTTGCCATCAATGCTAAAGGGGGATATTATTGCCATGTTTACAGACAGGTATGCTTGTCATTGATGGCAAGATCAGAGTATGCATCGATGGAAAAACATGAACAAAGTAAGCTCGGGAGGAATTAATGTAGAGTCAAATGCAGTGTGAAGGTGTGCTTGTTCATTTCATGGAAAACAAGCAGGCAAGGAAGACCAGCAGTGCAACGATGATCGAATGGAAAGATCGAAGTGTTGGTCAAACTCCATTTTGGAGTTTTGGCTACCAGGATTTCAGATACCGGGAGATGGAAATGTCAAAGACCCCTCACAGGAGTCTCGAAGTTGCGAAATCTGGAATCCCTAAATCCCGAAAGAGGCACATCAACAAAGAATTTCACATATTGGGCGTAAACCTCATTTTAGAGTTTCGGATACTGGGAAATTGAGAACTCAAGAATTGAGACTCTTCAACATACGAGTCTTGGAGTTGCGAAATCCAAAATTCTGAAATCCCGAAAGAGGCACATAAACGAAGAGTTTTGCAGACTGGGAAATAACTCCATTTCAGAGTTTTGGGTACCGGGAGTTGGAAGAGTCAAGACTCTTCATCATCAGGAGTCTCGGAATCGTGAAATGCGAAACGTCGAAATCTAGGAAGAAGGAGGATGATTTCAGATACCGGGAGTTGGGGATGTCAAGAACTCTTACTACAAGACTCCCGAAATCGTGAAACCCAAAATCACGATATGCGAAATTGTGAAGTGATCTGGGTCGATAGTTCCAGGAAGTGAATGTGACAGACCACGTCAGAAAAGATAGGTGGAATACCATGACACGTGGCATGATCAGACAAATACAAGTGTCAAGTTGATTTGGCATTTCAGACCACTGGAATTCACATTTCTTAGTGACACGTGGCAGCCACTTGGGTCACAACATGTCATCGAGTGACGCAAGACTGACCTCACTCCAGAAGTTTTTTCTTCGGGAGTTTTATCACTATCACTCCCCCAAAGTCCCGAAGGATGAAGTCCCGGGGTAGAGAATAATCGTTGAATCATCGAGGGTGTGGACCGTTGATCCTACTCCATTTCGGATCTTTGGATACCGGGAGTTGGAAGAGTCAAGTGACGGGACTCTTCATCGCAAGAATCGCGAAAGGCCGAAATGAAAAAACCCAAAACAAGCGCATCGCTTGGAGTGTTGGATACCGGGATTTTGGTTACCGGGAGATGGAGATGTCGGAGACTCACATCATCAAGAGTCCTGAAGTGCCGAAATGAAAAAAACCAAAATAGGCGCATCGCTTGGAGTGTTGGATACTGGGATTTCGGTTACTGGGAGATGGAGATGTCAGAGACTCACATCATCAGGAGTCCCGAAGTGTCGAAATGTGAAAACCCAAAACAGGCACATCACTTGGAGTACTGGATACCGGAATTTTGGATACCAGGAGTAGGAGGAGTCAAGAGTAAAGACTCTTCATCAGAGAAGTCCCAAAATCGAAAAACCCGAAGTCCCGAAATGTCACAGACAAGCTCCATTTTGAGGTTCGCGACCTAGAGTGTCAAAACACTTGATCAAACGAATGTCGAATGCCGAAATGCCGAAACGACGAAATGAACGTAAGATTCAATGAAGTCAATTCAACGGTGCATATGAGTTTGAATAAGATCAGAGGGATACTGTTGCACTTCACAGTGTAACTGCTAGAAACAAATGATGGTTTTTGCCAAAGGATGAGCTCGTATATGACAGAGAAGACGAAGAGTCTCAACTGCCAGAGAAGCTAAGGAATCTTGACATAACACCCAGTGATTATGGATGCATGAAAAAAAATGGTGAGAGAAGTTGAAGAGTTACCATGATGATCAGGCAAAGCACTCGAGATGGAGGCAGCATGCAGAAGCATGACGAGATAATATGCACAAGGAGGACAGAGACTATAGGTATGCAGAACAAAGAAGAGATGAGGGTTGTTGTTGTGATGAGGGATTGAGGTGTGAAGAAGGGGGAGAGATCAGTAGAAGAAATGCACATAAGGATAATGGTGCATTAAAAGTGACATGGAACAAAGATCATAAAAGTAAAAAGAACATAAAGCGCAAGGAGTGTGCAGAAGACACTAATGCAGACAGAGAAGTGCAGTGTAGCAGAATAGTGATGAGACCGGTAAGCCATTGAAGAACTTTATATCATTGTAATAAGTCATAATAGAAAATATTTATATTTCAGGGTGGTAGGGAGGTGCTAGGGAGGACTTTTTTCCTCAGAGGTTCAAGTGGGTTCTTGAACAAAAGGAGTTGTAGCTTCCATCTAGTTGGAGCCAGAGAAACCAGGGTGGCAGGGTGGTGCAAGGGAGAACTATTGTTCTATGTTTTACAGGTTTTTGCTTGTATGATTGGAAGTTGGTGCTTCCCTCTAGTTGGTGCTAGAGAAACCAGGGAGTTGGTGCTTCCTTCTAGTTGGTGCTAGAGAAACCAGAGAGTTGGTGCTCTCAGCAAGTAGCAGCCTGCAAAACAAAGGTTGCAGCCTCATTATGAGTTGGTGCTCATATGTATGATAATGTAAAGAGTGTAAAGATTACTTACCATATAAACAAGAAGAGGTTTTTACCCTCTATGGGTTTCCTTGGGAAATATATTTCTCTGTGTATCTCATATGTGTGACTAATGTTGAATGTGCTATTACTTATTTCCCTGCATTTTTGTGATTGTCATTGAGTACATTGTAAAGAGTTTAAAATAAGCATAATTATTTAAGCATGGTAACAACTGATTCACCCCCCCTCTCATTTGTCCAACAAAACCCTCCCTCAAACCCTCGCAAAGTAGAACCATTCATTTCCCTCAATGCTCTCATTGGCTTCTCCTCTCTCCAAACCCTCAAGCTAATCAGTTACATCAAGCATCGGAAGGTCATCATTCTAGTTGATAGTGGCAGCACCCATAATTTTATTCATCATTGCATTGCCCAAGAAAATCATTGCTACATCCATGCCGTCAATAATTTCCAAATCATGATTGCCAATGGTGGTTCCATGAAATGTGGAGGGTGTTGTGAAAATGTGCGTCTCCAAATTGGTGACTACCACCTGAAATCCCATATGTTTTCTA